>VXAD01002237.1:496887-556535 GCA_013399195.1 Dicrurus megarhynchus
TTTTTTTGGTTTCTGTTAGGAGCTGCAAGTGTTATGAAATGCCAAGGTTCACACATTCCCTAAGATCCTTTGAAATATCACCAAGCAGTCTAACTCTGCCTTTTAGGGGAAGCATGTACTGCTGCATTTCATTTATTTTTTATTCTGCAACTGAGAGTAGTTCACTGGCCTTTCCAATTGCCAGAGAAGTGATAACAGTGCATCTAAATAGTGTGCTTAGAGAGATTGAATCAAGACTAATGACCACAGGGGGGTAGCATAGATAAAAGCTGAAAATAATTAGTTCCTATGTAGATTGAAACAAGTTTAAAAGTATTTTTCAAGTGTCTAATCATTGTAATTAATTACATTTATGAATTCTAAAAATTTGCATAACATTATATTCAGAAAGAAAGATGCCTTTATTCAGAATCACTTAACTGAAAGAACACACATGACCCTTCAGTATTAATTATTTTAATACTTCATAATGTGTTTCTCCAAACAAGGGTCATTAAACAGGGAATAGCTAAATTAAAAAAAAAAAAAAAAGGAAGTAAAAATTCTCTCTGTTTGAAAATAATTTCTTCTACACTGATCAAAATTTGAAAAACAACACCCTACACAACTAATTCTTAAAGTTTATTTTTAAAAGAATGTTTTTAGTGTGATAGATGCTCATCAATACTCATTTTGGAGGTGTTGCTTTGCATCAGATGGCAATTTCTGACCAGACAACTTGAAAGAAATCCCCTTACACTCACTGAAACTTAGTTGACTTAGTCGGAGCTGACTCACATTTTAAATTTTTAATCGTCATTCTGCAGATAGGAATATTTTGACAAATTGCTTGACTTTTAAATGTGGATTTCTGTCAATTCTTAAAATGAAAACTCTTCTCAGGGTAAAACATCTGTGTGATTTTGCAGCTATCTTCCATTTACCTGCAGAAGATGGTAGTTCCATAGCCTTTTAGTTGAGTGGAAAGAGGAACAGAGTTTCAGTGAGTCCCAGTTAACATAAGAACACAAACATAAATTTTGACACATGTTCTAATGGTCACTCATTCTTGAATTCTATTAAGCATAAATTTCCAAAAAAGCACTCCTAAACTACAGATGGAATTGGTTCAACAACTGACATTCACCCATTGGCTCAGCTGCACACCCTCAAACTCAACAACTTCTTTTCTCCCATTTGCTAAAATGACTAGATAGTAATGGGTGATTAACTGATCATGTGTAAAACAAACCCAAAAGAAAGAACCTGCAACACACAGAGAAAAAGGCTGCCATGTGCATCCTTAGGGTAAGAGCTTTTTCAGTCTAAACTTCTCTGAATCTAGACTACATGTTGAAAGATCAAATAAGGATTTTAAAAGCCTCTCAAAATTAAATCTGAGCAAGAATGTGTTTGCAGAAACAACACAATAACTAAATCTCAGCTGATGGTTCTGAACTTAACTTTTTCAGCCATCAGAATATCTTCATCTCAGCCTGTATACCAGAAACAAGATACTGCCCTGCATGCAAAAGATGTATGTGTCTTCAGTACATTCACTGACTTCGATTCTTTCTACATTAAATTCAGATCAAACCTGTGAACCTGTCTCTATCTGTACCTTAAATTTACACTCTCACATCCTCCTATCTGTAGCTCTGCACTTTTGTTTTTCCTTATGTTTATAAACGTTTTACACATGTATGTGTACATATATTGCATATATTTGTGTGTGTATTTGTCCTTTTGGGTGTTCATCTACTCATACTTGTGCTCTCAAACATATCATGCACTATATCAAATTTTGAGAGTAGTTTAGGATTTATAAGAATAACAAATATGGCATAAGTCACCCATGTAAACTTGAAAATATATATTAGAAAGCATTAGGAGGCCTGTATTTTCTGAATAAACACAGAGATGTGGAAAAATACTTAAATCCTGAAATATTTTAGTGAATTTCTATTTAGCTACGTTATCATTTTCAATCATGGACTCATTATAGTTTTCATATTAGTCCATCTAAATGAGGCCTATGTACATATTTCCAGGCAGTCCTGGAAGTTCAGTCTCTAGTCAGGGCTTGGTCCTTGCCTCTGCAGCAGGAAGACTGAAAATCATAACTCTCAGACTTTTCAGTGGATCTCTTGGGGCCTGTATATACTAATGATTTGTTCACACTGTGAAGTAAGAGTATTCAATTCTCTCTCCACCAGAGAGAGCTGGAAATCCTAAAAATGAGAGTTTGAATCAGAGGGAACACTCAGATATCTCTGACTGCCTGTGAAAGGGGTCAGGAAAAAATCTAAGATTACAAAATGTCTCACAGAATGAAAATGCCCAATCTCCACCATCTCAGTTTGAAATTTAAAGTTTTCCTTTGTAGATGGATGGGTAGGAAAAGTCCCTTAAGAAATGAAAGCTGCAATTTTAAATACTTTACTGCAAGATATGATCAAATTACAATATCGATTTGTATTTAAGCAGTAAGTAACCTGCTTCAGAACAAAACTTCAAGAACAAAATAGCTAGGGTAACAGGCAGCATTCAGATTTCAGCACTACATAAAACAGGAATAGAACTAAAATTTCTTTTTACTCTAGAAAAGTAAGAAAAAAGGTTTATTTCATAAAAAGTAACAAACCCCAAAGTCTCACTGAAGTTTTTGATTTTTTTTATCTTAAAAATATCCCCAAATACTGAAACAGATTTTTTCACATGAAAAATAATTTTGACCAAAAATAAATTCTAGTACTTCTGATAGTAAGAGAAATACTACTCAGTATAAAAAAAAGTACTTTTGCTGTAGCACAATAAAAGATGATTATGAAAGGGGAAATGTATGCAAGCCATAAGCAAAACTTCCTGATACTTACATACATTATTCATAGCACTGATAGGAGTATTCAAACTAGCCTCGTTTTTTGTATGATTCAGGGCACCAACTTTCCACCAGTTATCTCATTATTGATCAAAAAAACGTTTGTTTAGCTGAAATGCATCTTTGAAAAAAGAGTCATCTACCCTTGTTGACAAAAGACAGAAAATTCATTTCCTTTTGCTGTTTCTCTAGTGACTAATCTCCCCACTGTTAAAATTTATGCTCAATTTATACCTCAGATTTAGGACTCTGTAGTATATAGCATTTTTCCCTAATAAAAAGTATTCAATAGCAAGTCCCATCTCAAGTTTATTCTAATAAAACAATCATATGTAAATCTTTACCAACAAAATTTTATCACTTTTTAAGAAATACTAACAAAGGTATTGGAAAGCCTTGACGTTCAAGGTCAAGCTTAGACAGGGCTCTGAGCAATCTGATGGTTGAAGATGTCCCTGCTCATTGCAGGGGGAGTTGGATTAGATGACCTTGAAAGGTCCCCTCCAACTCAAATTATTCCATGATTCTATGCTTCAAATCTTGAAAATGTATCACTAAGTTATGCCTGTAGTTTAAAATCCTCAGGTGTGCCATGTTCACTTTACAAACCCTTGTTAATTCCTACTTTTCTTGATAACTTACTCATTTTTATCACCATCACATTTCTACTTGACTAACATTTTTGCGTCTGTCCCATTTTAATTTCCAAAACTCATTTCTCAAAATTTATGTATTCTTGAACAAGATACCTTAAACTGCAAAATAGATGATTGGGTATATTTAGGTACCTACCTATTGTGAATAATTCCAAAGAATTTTGCAGCAATTGCCTATGAGTTTCATGTCACCTTTTCTTCTACAGCAAATCTAATTTAAGATATTAACTGCTCATCTCAAAAATACCTGTTTCTGCTTCTCCATTACGACACTGCTGTAAGCAGATTACGAAGATCAAAAGTGAGGCTTTTTTCTAAAGTTAAGTATTTCAAGCTTTTTTCTTAATATTAATCTTTTATCACCAACTGCTGTAGTTATTAACAGCAAAGAAAACACCAGGATAATAAATGGAATCTATATAGGCATATGCTTTTAAATAATCCCTTTATTGTTTTATGGGTATTTCTGTGTTTTGTAAACCACCTGTAACACTGATAATAGGGGATATCTTCACAGGTGATATTCAACAGAGATACCACTTCTGCAAAGGATTCATTTCTGGGGTGACAATGATTCCTCAACTCCTTCATAATCAAGACAATATCTTAATACAGTAAAAAATTAGAATTTGGATAGGCAGTGTAGGGAATGCTGTTTAATAGTTTGCTGCTTTATCTCCTAGAAGTTAAAAAAAAGATTACAACATGAACCTAGAGGAAACACCCCTTTTCTTATTCCAGATAATACATAAGCATTCATGCGCTTCTACAATCTTGTACAAAAATACACTGCATGACAAATCAGTACTTAATATACATCTGTTAAAGACTTTTTATTATACCGAGGATTAATTTAACCCAGTCTTACCACTTTATTTGTAAATTACCTGTAAGTGATTGTGAATATAAATGCAGGTTTAAGAGAAATAGGCAGTAAATATCAATGATTTTAGAGAACTCCTTCAAAATATTTCAACTACTGAAAAAAACCCATCAAAACTCCAAACAAAACCCACACAAAAAACCCGACAAAGACAAGGCTTTCCAGAACTGCAAACTGAAAGGTTGCATTCTAAGATAAAAAGCTGTACAGTAGCCAAGAGGTTAAATAATCTCATGAAATTTCCTGGTTAGATTAGCTTGGTTTGTTACTTAAATTCACTCATAAGCAATCTAAACTTTTACGTCTTTTATGCAACTAATGCTATATTCTACACAGATGACATTGCAATTTTAGAATTAAGGTTGCTTAAATATACATTACTCAAGATAACCACACACACAAAAATTGTCAAGAAAACAGTCATTTACATGATTCCTGTTCTTGGTCCTTCGCCGCCTCACTATGTAAAATATTCTGCCATGGCTGTTCGTAATTCCTTTACAGGTCTTGGAAGTAACCCTAGCACTCATTGTTTAAAGCCACAATCAAACATAATATTTAATCCGTGATCTAGATTAAGAGGAATTTTCTGTTAATTCATTAGTTCTACACTGACACTGTTGGGGCTGCCTGAGGCTGCACAGCGTCCAGCTGCAGACGTCCTTGGTGTCAGCTGCAGCAAGCAGGGAAAGCTGGCTCCTTCACAAGGAGTAAGCCCCAAACAAAGGTGGTGTAAAAGCGTCGGAGGAGGCAATGGACGAGAGCGGGATCCTTGTATAGGTTCCAGCTGGTTTATTGCAGGTGGAAGGTCCAGGGACAAAGACACGGAGTGAGACAGAATGCAGTATTCTATACGGGGGTGGAACAAAGGGAAACAACCAATGGGGATCGACTGAGGAGGAGGGGACAACAGAGGAATATCCAATAGGGATAACTTAAGGGAGGGAATTACATGAGTAGACCAATGGGGCATCGAAGAAGGGAGAAACTTTCCAGAACTAATACGTAGGCAATTAAGGGAAATGCATAAACATGAATTTATACATAAAACTGGATGGGGAACTCCTAAGCCAATAAACTTACAACATGTAAACTAAGAACCACTCGGCACATGGGAACTTGCCGTAACCACGGGGTGAGGATTAGATCTTGGTGTTCTTGAGGCCTGTTTTTTTTTTTTTTTT
This sequence comes from Dicrurus megarhynchus, assembly GCA_013399195.1. NCBI lineage: Eukaryota > Metazoa > Chordata > Aves > Passeriformes > Dicruridae > Dicrurus > Dicrurus megarhynchus. Next base: position 502,471 of record VXAD01002237.1, read on the forward strand.
GTTCTTTGGATGCTCTACTGCTGTGGCCACCGCCATGTGCACCACAACGTTACATAACATAATTTGAAGCCAAATTACTCGTTTGAAGACTGTTCTTGGAGAGCTTAATGCCCTACCAGTAAATACTTTGGCAGTGGAGAATTTGGTAAGGAGCACAGAAGTCAGTGTCTGAATTTATCATGGTGTTTGGTATAATGAAATAAACCTAAATAAGATGGGCATGATGTTCGTATTTTTTCAACTGAATATTTTCTAAATTGTAATTTCCTGTATTGATAGATGTTACATCTAAACAATTTTTGTAGCTAATCAAGTAGGTGGGAATAGTGTAGAAGAATGTTTGGTGTGGTTTTTTTCTCCTCCAACAGGTTGTCCTCTCTCTGTGTTTTCTTTCCTGTTTTTCTCTGTATTTTCTCAGTATCCTTAAAATTAGTGCTTGGTTTTGCATCTTTGATTCCCTATTCCACTGTTGAAATTGGACTGCTTATTTTGACTCTAAATATTAATTTAGTGATTTTGGTCCTATCTTGGTCTACATTCCTTAACCACCATCTAATAAAAACTTGAGCCAGGGAGTTCTTGGGTTTATTATTTTATTAATATCTTATATTATCATTATATTAATAGGTACCATATTATCATTACACTTTTCTTTAAATCCTTCATTCTGACTATGGTTTCTTGTGAATTGGAATCAGTGAATTGAGGTTTTGGATTTTTTTAGTTGCTAACACTTATTAAAGATCATATAGAAACAGGCTATCCTTGTCCCCAAGGGTAGCAGGGCATATTTGATTAATTCCACTGTGCTTTTGAAAGCATGAATAGCCCATTTTTATGTGATGTGCCAACCACAGAGTATTTCTCCAGTCATTGCTTAATTAAGGAGGGCACTTCCACATTCAGTGCAAGAGTATGAAAAATTTATTTAGGGGATCTAATCACAGTTGGCATTTAATGCTGACTCAACTGAAGGATTTATAGCCTAGAACTTTTAATGAAAATTTCAGGTCTTTGTGCTTCCTACTACCGTAAAACACAACACTCAATCCCATGTCCTGTTTCAGCTCATATACAGAGTTAACAAGTGAATTTACAAAAGAAAAGTGGCAGAACAGAGCCATTTTCTTTACAGTCTATATTTCTCAGCTCCTTGTTGCCGAGATCTGTTTCAGGGGATGATATAAGCAGGTGCCCAAATGCAAGATTTCTAATGGGAACAGCACAGTGCAGCTGAAGACAGGGAGCTTGCTTACTGAACCCTTGCTACTGTGATAGCCAAATACATGCAAGTCATTAGTGGCAATTCAAGAAAAAAAAATTCATAGAATCACAGAATAGTTTGAGTTGGCAGGGACCTTAAAGAACATCTAGTTCCAAACCCTATGCCACAGGCAGAGACACCTCTCACTAGACCAGATTGCTCAAAACCTAATCAAACCTGGCCTTGAACACTGCCAGGGACGGGGCATCCACAACTTCTGTGGGCAACCTGTTCCAGTGTCTCAACACCCTTACAACAAACAATTTCTTCCTAACATCTAAATCTACTATAGACCTACTCTCAGTTTCAAGCCATTCCCTCTTGTTCTGTCACTGCAGCTCCTTAAGAAGGGTCACTTCTTGGCTTCCTTATAGGCCAGATTATGGAAGGCTGCTATGAGGTCTCCTCACATAGCACTAGGACGTGTGGCTTGTTTCTTTCCACATATTTATGTTGCTCTATGAAAAAGAATTTCAGGAAATCAGAAGCCAAGCTTCCACATGAAAAAACACACACATATGCTCACAAATACCAGTGAAATAAAAAATATTCATGTGAAGAGAAAAATATACAAGTAAGAAAATTGATTCAAGCATCAGAAAAATAGGATTGTCTTGCAAAGAATGACTCAGATTTTGAAACAACAAATACAGTTCAGTGTGTTTTGCGCCAAGGAATACCAGGCTAAAACACAATAAAAACCAGGTAAGTACCCTGACACTGTGATGATGGGCAAACTCACCAAACATCCCTGTTAGGTAGCACTTCTAAAATATGGGTCTGCACAGAATAGCTTAAACCAGAATTTAAACCATTGGAAATGTTAAATTGGAATTCTGAGAACAGTTTTCAAATATGGCCTGCACAGTTCAGTACAGCAGATAAAGACTCTGCTATCTCATATGCAAACTATACTTTGATTGGGTTCTCAATCATTTGTGAATAACACTGACTTGCAGATATCCTTTGAAAATATATGGCCTCTTATATTCAGAGGAAAGGGTGTTATTAATTTTTTATAGCTTAATCTAAATAGAGATGCATGCCTAGCTGCATCAAATTTAATAGCCATCAAAGAAAAACTGTTCTTGAAAAGACATGAATTACAATTCTAGTATATAGGGATAAAGCAAGAAGACACATTACTTGTAAGGAATGCACATAAAACTAAGAAACATGCATAGAAATTTGTGCTTTTCGTTTATGAACCAGCCTTGATTTGTATTTTTAACATACTAAAGTCTCGCTAGAAGTCTGCCTTTTTTCATCTATTATACTGACTTTTACTACAGTGCTGTTTGTACTTGACAGTTCAGAATAGAAATTTATAACCATTAACTCCATCCTTTGCTTGACAGAGAACTTGTATGAATCTTGTGTTGAATAACTACAAAACTTTTAAGTTGACTCCAGTGGAGTCTGGGAAATGACAGCTTTCAGCAAAGTATCAGTAGACTTCATTTGTTTCTGGCCCACAGAGACATTCACCTTAAGGCACTGCCTCAGGCTTTTGGGTTTCTTAAGCCTATCTGCTTCTTTGAGATTGTTTGTACTGCTTTTTCTTCTCACTGAATAAACCTACCTTAACAACATTTCAGCACCCTACAGCAGTCCTGTGTTCTAAATTCAGCAAATATCTTTCTAGAAAGACAATTTATAGAAAAAAAAAAAAAAACTGTAATATCTACACATCTATTTACAAACAAAAATAAAGTATGATCTAGATAGGGCAAACACATTGGTCTGCTCAATAAAGCTCTGCTCACAAGAATAACTTATCACAAGCTTTTGCTGCTGTAACAATTATCAGTTATGTGCTCTTTACAAATCCTCTAAGTAGATTTTGTTTTTACTGACTTATTTTATACAATTTAAGAGGCAAAATGCCATGCAAGCAGAGAGGATTCCTTTGGCAAATACAGTGGTTTCACACAGGGGCTTTGCCAGTACAGAGTAGCAGAGGTCTGCAGAGTCATACACAGCAAGCTGCAGACGAAGAAAAGTTTATTTTAAAGCAACAGGTTTCTAGAAACTGTTACCACCTGTGAACTCGATGGCAATTCATTTTACACATTAGCTGCGAGTGCTGGAGCAGCACCAACTTACAGGTGTAATTGGCAAGCACAATGTCAGGTATTATTTCCATTCTCAATAACTTAGCAGCTGAAATTCATGCAATAATCATATATGACTCCAAACTCTTCTGTAAAATGGCACTCATTTTTTTCCCTATTTCAAATGCCTGCTATGTATTTGTTACTTTCTAGCTGAAGCTTTTGAGGTGAAATCAAAAGTGATATTTTTGTTTTCTTGAACTTAGTTACAATAAATTATATTCTCACAAGCTGTGTTTGGTAGGACTAAGAACCAAAAGACAGATAAATTTGCAGTCAAAATTCAAGTTCCTCATACATTGCTTTTCAAATAGTCCTTTTTTTCCCCTTTTATTTTAAATTAATGCAGTCCCTGTATGTCAACTGTTTAGCCTGAATTCTTAGATATCTCCCCTGCTGCAGAACTTTTCCAATAGTCTGTAATCCTGATTTTTTCCCCTGATTTGTGAAGAATTTCCCATCATAAACAGTGAAATCCATTGAAAAATTTTGTTTAAATACATTAGCAATATAATGCAAAGCTGTTTCACCTACAACAAATTGGATCACTTGTTTCTCTTACCACTTCAACCCTCTAGAACATCCCTACATGTGCTTCCAGTCCTTAAGCTAAATTCTGAACAATACTAAAAATTGGAGCACAAAATTTGGCTTTAAGCAAGTGCTACTAAATATAAAGCTTACTGCTCTAATTTCAGAATATGTTCTTGCCTAGAGAGCTTTAAATTTTCATTGAATTTATGTATTTTTTTTTATTTTTCTGGTAGCTTAACACCTTAATGCTATTGTAATTAACCAGGACACTACAAACAGAGAATGACAATACAATTGGCACTTGGGAAACTAATGAGTATTAACTCAGCCATTATGACAGTACAGAAGGCAAAAGCTCTAGTTCACTATATGCATTTACTGTGGTACTCACAAAGCATAGAAAAACTATTGCCTGTACTCTTTGTAAGAAGATCTCCACAGGTGTGTAAATATTTGCCGACTAAACTTCTTTGAATCCTGAGCATATTCAAGGGCTTCCTGGATGTGGGCCAGATAAACAAACTTGGGAAAACAAAACCTTAGATCTGAGTGTTTCAAAGTCTTTCACTCCTGTATGGTGCTGTCTCCCTTCACCAACATGCATCCATGAGCAGCATAATAAAAGACAACACTAAAGTATCTTGAGGCAAGCCAAAATCATCTTTAGAAATTCCAGGAAAAGCACAGGGTCAGTTCTTCATTACATACCTTTTCCATCCTGTCCCAGGAGCCACAATCAGAACCTGTGACACCCTTTGACAAACAGAAGTAATAGATAAACTTTAAAATCTAGTGCAGCTATTTTCCTTTCTCTCAACTCACTATCCTCTCTACTGGATGCATCTCCAGAATTAGCCTCAAGATGAGTAGGTCTTTGTTCTTTTTCATTATCACCACTGTATGCCAGGATTCAAGCAATCTAACCATTAGCACCAGTTTTCTTGGCACCCACTGGAATGGCATTGAAAATATTCCTGTCCAGGGTTTTCAAGAGTAGTTGACAGACAAAGTGTTTACATCCTTGCCCTGAGAGTACCCAGTAAGGGGTATGGGGCACATAGGGATAGCCTAGAAAATACAGTTCTTCCTGGCTGAGAACAGGTGGTTAGAAAATGCTCTCATCTGGCACACCAGTCAAACAAACCACTACATATGTGGCAAGACAGGTATTATTTTTTCTTAGAGAATCAATAGATCAAAATACCTTTTCAGTGGTTGCAGAGACTACACGTAAAAAGAGGAGTCCATATCCAATAACTAGAATTAATTTCCACCCTAAATCCTAGGCTCACTATTCCTGTCCTTTTTTGCTCTATTAAAAGTCAGGGTGATGTCTCTCGGGATGACAATAATAACTTTTTGCAAGCTCCCTCCTTATGTATAACTTATATTCTGTCTGACCTATGTCCACATTTACTTCACATCCTGTTTTGCTACCAGGCTAGAGAGAAAGGACTCCTAATCATGCTGATGTAAATCTATAAAAGCCTGTCATTTATGAGGATTAGTAAAGTACTTTTTTGAGGTGTCTTCAACATTTAGAATAATCAAAATACTCTACAGGTCTGCTCTGTAAAGGCATTCAGAAGTGCTGAGTCTATGCAGACAAGTATTTAATTTACATACAAGTATTCTGGCTAATGTAGGCAGCATCTATGAGACTGACAGACTGACTTCTGCTTCGTTTTCCTGTAAGGGTAGATGATAATGTAAATCAGGTCTTTTCCATCATACCATGCAGGGGGTGGAATTTAGAACAAGGAAGAGGAGGACACAAGGAGGAACTGGAATCAGTGGACCAATACGTGAGAACAGAAAGTCTGCGTCCTAGGTCACATTTCCACAGATGCCCTGCAATATGGGCACACCCAAGAAAGAACAGTCCTGTAGTGTCTCCATAAATTATGAGATATTCGCAGTGCAGTCCTCGTAAGTATCATTGATATCTGACTTTATTCTATTGAAAAAATGTAATTTTAAAGAAAGCTAATGTTCTTGGAACCAAAAGCAAATATTCTGCCTCATAGCTATAGGTTTATTTCTTGTATTCAGTTAGACTTTTAACAAAAGTAAAATAAAAAACAACCAAAACCCCTTTTACATTTAAAACTGTATAATAAACAGTATTAGGTTACTGATTCACTGGGACGTATATGGTGTTTGTACTATATCTAGGTTCAGCAGGCAAATACTAATTTAGACTGTATAAATTTTATATTAATTGATGATTGATTAATTAATATAACAGTTTTCTTTACATAAAGAATTTGTGTGACAGTTAAGTTGATCTTGTTCTCATGGGAAATCTTTGTTTTCCCTGATAGATGCCTCCCACGTAATTCCCTCTCACTGCACCTTCCCCCAGTGAACATCTGTAAAGAGCTGCTACATTATTCTGGAGAATTAATTCTTTGTAATGCAGCCTTCAGGCTTATTATTCATAAAAACTTCAAAAATTTATAAGAGATAATGCTTATTTAGGAGATGCAAGAGCTCTTTGGACATGTACACTAATTTATAAAAATTTTGGGATTTGTAATTATGATCACATAATTGTGCTCTGGAAACAACAGGTAAGTAATCAGTCCAGACTGAATTTACTCACTTGTACATTGTGTGAACAAGAGTGAAATAATGTTAATTTTCTTTTTTTAGCAAATGCATTAGTAATAACACACCCATTAGTATAAGTCCTTTCTGCTTTCTCTCACTCTTCTGTACAGAACAGAGATATCAGGCCGGCAGGTGTAAGCAACTCTGGGAGGCAGAGCTCTGAGGAATGGGCATATTAGCTATTGAGAGTCTACACTTCACTGGAACCAAAAGTTCATGGCAATTGGAAAGATGTAATGAACACTCCCTCCTCCTGTAATCTTCCACCCCATGTGCTTGCTCCCCTGAACAAGGCTACAACAGATACATTGCTCAATTTTAATGGAATCCCTCTCTTTCAGGATATGTCCTCAGGCCACAGAGAAGATTTTACACAGTTGTTTCCTCTTGTATGCTTGTTTCTGCTCACAACGTGAGTCTCAAAGGTTGAAGTGTGTGATGAATGCCAAAAGCCTGACTCAGACTGTGGGAACAGTGGCTAACAACACACTACACCCAAATGACCAAATTCTGAAGTTATTAGTACTCTAGCCTGCAAAACCACAGTCAACATCACCTTTTTGTTTCGAAATCCATTCCTCTGTGTTTTGTTAATTTGCAAATCCTAGTTATTTGCATACTAGGAGTATATAACCTTATTTGCATAGTCTCACAAGCTAATAGCTCCTGACTCACATGAATAGGTTCCAAAGTGTGGTTTAGTATTGCCCAAAACATTCTAAATCAAACTGTAATTTATGTAGAAGTGTTTCATCATCAATTACTGATAAAAACCTGGCTTAATGTGGTGCTGCAGTATTACCTCAACTTCCCGTAGAAATAAAGGGGGAAAAAAAGAAAAGGACCTCCATCACACCATTGTTTTCTTAAAAAATTCTTTTAAGGAAGCAGAGGAAAGGAAACCATAGAACTAAATTAGAATGACATCATTTGACCTTTAAGAAAAAGTAATTTGCTGTATTAAAAAGAAAAGAAAATGATGAGCTACTACTGACATTGTTAGAAGTAGAAACAATACTTCTCTAAGCTTCTGATAAGCTCATTTTTTTTACTCACATGTCAGGGTAAATGATTGTTTGAAGAACCAAATCTAGCATCAAAGTAATAAGTTGTCCAACTGATGAATTAGAATCTTTCTTCTTCACCATCTCCTTTAAAATTTCCAAAATATCCTTAAGATACAGGCTTTTGGAACTATTCAAAGGTCATTTCAGCTACATACTCTACCATGCAGATTATTGCACGAACCAGGGGATAGGACTCATTTTAATCCAAAAGTGAAGTACATCTAATGAGACGTGGCCATGGGGCCAGCGCACTGAACGAAGAGTTTACATGCATTCAGTCAGAAACTGATGTATTTGCCTACTCAAGAAAAAATGAGGAAAAAAGGCCACCACTGATTTCAAATTAAAACAGACAGGGATTAATAATTTCATATTGGTGTTTTACCATACATGCTGGAATATTCTAAACACTTACTTTTAATCAGAACTTTTATTTTTTGCTGGAGATTTAATCTTTGTCAAGCATGCCAGTCTAAGGAGCAAGACCAACAGAAAGGTAAGTAGGAAAATCTGTGTTACATACACAAAAAAAAAAGTGTAAAATACATACTCCCATGCTCTATGGAAAGTGAACAACACTGAAATTTAAGTCAGTAAAGGGATATTTCCTTTGTCAGCTTTAAAGGAGCTAAATATTAGGACCATGAAATAAAACTTTTTTATTTTTTTGCTTTTGATACATTAGTATCTAACAATTATGTTAGTTACAATTTGGAAAGAAATTGTTTAGTCCATGCCTTCCTTTCAACATGATATTTGACGCTTCAAACAGTGACAACAATAGCAGTCACAACAAGGTGTTCAAACCAACCTTGTAAAACACAGACTCACGATAGGTTGTGTTTGGGGGAATAAAACAGTGCCTTGCAGTGATACCCAAGCAAAAGCAACAGCTTTAAAACAAATTTAGCTTGATGTGAAAAAAAGCATTCATGGGGACCAAGAGTGTTTGTCTCTTTTTTGTTGCACGAAGGAGAATATGTTCACCAACAACGACAGATACTTAGACTCCCATGAATCAAACAAGACAGCACAACAGCTTTGACACTAGGGAAAGGTAAACTGCATTTAAATAATCCCAAAACCCAGGGAAGAAACAAACCAGAACTTTGCACTGTGCTATATTATCTTCTAAATAATTAGATTTATATGGGCATCCTGTCTTCCTGGTCTCTTCAGCTTATTGCTCTGTGATTCAGGTCTGAGAAACAAGGTGAGATACTCAGATCTACAGAATGAGTGGCCCTTGAAGACATTGTCTATTCAGAAGTTCCCACACGGTTCTTCAGGGCAATAAAAATGCATGACTAAGAGCTGCACAACCAGGTGGTATGCAAATATTTAGCACTACTATTAGTCCAGTCCAATGTCCTTTCTTTACAGGAGAATGCTCCTGAAGAAAAAAACATCCTGCTAAAAGGAGTGGGTTTTGTTACTGATTTAAACAACAATGTTCTCCCTGGGTCCCCTAAGCCTCTCTTAATTCTCAGAATAAAATAATCTTTGCAAATCTTTGATTTGACACACCTTACATTAGTTAATGCAAGACACGTTTTTTTGTTTCCTTTTCTCAACATAAAGTGTTCCCTGCAGGTAAAGCCAAGAAAGCGTGGTGGTCATTGGGCATGCAATGTTTTTAATGTAAAATGCTTTAAAAAATCATTTAGCTTTGCATTAGTTTTTTTATTTCTCATTAGTTTTTTTATTTCCCTGAAGGATAAATCTGATATTTACAAATAAGCTGACAAATCTCAAAGATAGCAGTGCTCATCAGAAATTATTTGTGTTTGCATTTTCAGAATTGTTCTACATTAATTAAACACACAAGGCACTTCTTATTATAATTGAGATCACTGGCAAGGTCTACAGCTGAAATATTAAACAATATGAGCTATTCATACAACTCAAACAACCACCATGCAGACCTATTAAAAATGCACTTTCCTCCTATACTTCACATATCCTTGATATTATAAGCTGAAATGTGGACTGGGAGTACACAAAAAATAAGGGTTTATTTTACAAGCTTATACAGTATTGTCAGCATTTACTTACAACCAGAAATAACTTTTTTCCTGATATTTGCTGTAGTTCAAATTTGCATAGAAAGCAAACACTTAAGGCCATGCCTAACTAAATGTTACTGTATGTTCCTGTCAGGATAAGCACAATTACAGTTGCATCTTGTAATTCCAAAAAAGTCTGATGCTCTTCTCTCTTCATTTGACATTCTGCATAAATAAAGTTCTGATCATACAGTTTTCCATTCAAGACACACAAAGACTATCATTAAAACTAGCATTGATACAATTTCTTTTAAAAACAGTGGGAATCCACTCTCAGTATCTTGAGTGGGAAGGCTTGTTGTGGCTTATTAGTGTGCTGAACCTGTATAAAAACAGGGACTGCATAGAGCCTTCAGGGATTTATTGATGACAGGATCACCTGTTGAACATACATATAAACCATCTAGCTACAAGTCTACTGATATAAAAACACCTCATGAGTAAAACATGCAGAATCAGACTATGCTACAAAAATCTACATTTATAAAATTCTACAGGGCATAGAGTGGAGCTCATTCCATATCCAATTCACCATAAAAACAGCAAAAAAATGCACATATTCCATTAAAATGGAATGTAGACCAATTAATAAACCTCCTAATTCTAAAAATATTACTGATGAACTTTCTTGAACTAGATTACTGATATTTGTGCCTAGGCATAAAAATATTTTAAATTTTTTAATGTAAACTATTTTTGCTACAACAGTTGAATAAATAGTGATAATTAAAAACTCAGGCAAGGCTGGTCTAACACATATGGCTATTTCCCCAGCCATTGCTGAATGATTTGGAGCTTAGAATTGCAGGCTGGCTAAAGGTTCACCATTTAAATGGCAATTTGCAAAGAAACTTAAAAAGCCTTTGAGAATTTGTTCTTAGCATCCACCAAAAGAAAATTATTTGTGTTTTTAAATTGATTTTACCCACATAAATAATACACAAGATATATTCAACCTCATTTCTCTTATTATAGTAAAGCAGGGAGCTTGTGAAAATGCAGTTGAAATTCTAAATAGGTACACAGAGACCTTAAGAAAGATGAGCTAAATGAATGTCCCAAACAGCAATGGGATGTTTAGATTTAACTCAAGGACAATAAATGTGATTTATACTGTTTTCATTGAGCTTGCATCCACCCTGTGATAATTTGTATCAGCTACAGTAAGATTAATCATCTTGAGAACTTGTTTACCTTCTCTATTTTATGTAAAAATGTCAGTTTATTGGTGCTTTTTAGTGAAACACTACATTTACCCATATATTATGCTTTGTTTTATCAGTGGATATATCAGTATATTGCAGTTTTAGAGGGATACTGCTTTTCAGATTGCAATCTAGAAGGCAGTTAAAAAGCAACACAGTGTGATGTGAAGGTCTTGGCCATCATGAGTATCAATTGCTTGACATCCTAATATTCTGTGACATCTTCTCTGCAATAGAGACTGATTTCGCACTAATGAGCCCCTGCTATTTCTCTCATTGTAGTATAAATGACATGGGTGAAACAGAATAAATAGAAAGCAGAAACAAAGCAATTACATTTTAAAAAGAAGTATTTAAACACAGTTATATTATACAAAAAAGAAATAATAATTGCATCAGTACTGATGAAAGAGAAAAGAAAATTTAGCAATGCAAAAAGGAAGGTCATTTACCACGAAATTTGAGGAAATGGACCAAACTTGTTTGTTTGTCTGCAACAACTTCATCTGCATAGCCAAAACTGGAAGAGAGTGAAGGTTACCATTATGTTTCACCCATTTTTTCCGGTAATATGATAACTTCCCAGAGACACTTTTAGTTAGGCTATAACTCCATATTAATCTCGAATAACTACCTCACTTAGGTACAAGTAAAAATCCTCACAAGAACATTTAAAGTTAATTCATGTCTAATAATGGCAGAGGAATGAGGGTTAAGAGGTAGGTCTCTGGTAGCAGCATTAGCTTTTAAAGAAAAATAATAAATCTGAACTCTTCCAGCTTCTTTGTCTCTCTCCTTACTCCAAGATGGATAAAAGAGAGAAAATAGGCCATGAAAGCAAGATCCTTTGAAGCACTCAATTTAGTCTAAAAATGGCATTGTTGAAGACATGAATGAGCCTGGTTCTACAAACTTAGCAACAGTTTTGGAAGGTCTAAATCTCCTTTCTTACAGCCACCAGGCAGAAAATGTGCAGCTTTACCTTCTCTGTACAGATTTCTATTTCAGACAAAAACAGACGCATCAAGTGGTTTGCTTAATTAACCAGTGAAGTCAGACTCACAAACAGTAATCCTAGTAAGTTTACAAAATTAATCTGCATTGCTGGAGAAATCAATGAATTTTTATTAGTTAAGCAGTTTAACGTTGTTGTATTTCAGAAAACTTCCAGATGGTGAAGGGGAGTACAGTTATTGAACAAATTATTCATCTCTGCCTAGCTACAGAACATGTCAACAGTTCTTGGATACAATACTTAGCAGCCTAACATTAAGAAAAGCTGCTGAAATATTCTGATAGGAGGTCAGTGTGGTTCTTTTTCCCCTGAAACAAAACCCCAAACCCCAACAATCCTGTTAATTTTCAATCTGCAGGCATCTTTTTGTTTTTTTTTTCCTGAAGGAGCACTAGGAACTTGAGAGACACTCTGTAGGTAATTTTTTTCTTTCCTTTAAAGCATTATTCTGAATTATATTAGATACAGTTGGAAAAAAACAAGTGGTTTTTTTTTCCTTAATGCAGAATCCAGACTTTGAAAACCACTGAAACACACAAATATATATGTAAAATAATGTGGAAACAAGTATGCATTTATGCATAATTTATATAGTCATGTTGTTCAAAGGCTAAATTGCTTCTCACACTTCTACCCCAGAACTAAAACATTTAATTCTTGTTTCTTTCCATTTTTTTCCCCTATTACTCTCTTACATCTATTTCAAATCACAGAATATTCTGAGCTGGAAGGGACCCTCAAGAATCATCAAGTCCAGCGCTTAAGTCAATGGCTCATCTGGGGATCAAACCACATTGTTAACACTATTCTTTAACCAAATGAGCTAATTTTTATGTCTGTAGTGCTATGAAGTTAAGCAGTTATTATTAGTTAGGCTACTCCCACAATGTAGTATTCAAATCTCTGCTGAAATTTTCCATCACAAAGGAATTAATTGAACACTGCATCACTGGTCTACAAGGACTGGAAGTTGATCATGACTCTGTTTGCACAGAGGAAATCACGAGCTTTGCAGAAGGTTTTTATCTGGCTTTTTTTTCCTGAAAAAGATAGTAAAAGCAATGCTTTCCAATGCTGGTCTTAAGTGACTTCAAATACAAACATACATTTTCAGTTTTCTTAACAGTCCTACACCAAACAACAGGTTAATCGACAAGTTAATAACCAGAAAAAGTGTTTTTCTTTGGCATTGGAATGGAACTGGACATTAAGATGGGGGGAGGAAGAAGCCTCTTCGTCCTTCACCTATTATCTAGCAGCTAACCAGGCTTTAAACTAAATTTCCAGTATGGTGGAATACCACACCAATACTGGGAGTTATTTCAGGGATGTGTGTAAAATGAGAATATATTCCGATCTGTAGATTAGAAGGGAAAGAACTGAATACATTCCAGAAAAAAAGGGAAGAGAAAAAGGACAGGGCAGGAAAGTGCAGGTGTCATTTCCCTGGCACCAGGTGCTGTGGGGTGAATGGCTTTGGAAGCAGACAGAACAGTTCTGTTGTGGTGCATGGGTGAAATACTAGGAGGAAATAAAGATATTTTCAAAGATAAGAGCCTTGGGGCAAATTAATCACCCTTTTTCCTGAGTGAGAATTTTATTTCATGACAATTACATATGACCTCAAAAGTATAGAAGTTAAACTGTTCTGAGCATCATTTGATGCTCTAGAATGATCATTGCCATTTCAGTGATAGAACCAGCTTCAGTTCCTGGAAATTCTGAAGACAGTTTTCCATACTGCTGGCATTACCATTGAGGTCTGGAGATAAAACAGATACAGGATTTTCAAGGCTAGGCAACACATCTTAGGTCGTGAGTAGAGATGAAAAAGCATACCAATTCTCAGATGCTATATCCCTTCTCCAGATCGGTTGGGATCTCCTTACTACTTACAAATGTTTTGATGAATGCTTAAGAATCCAATGCTTTTTAAAAATGCCTGTTTTCTACAGCACAAATGGAAACAGACAGGGAGGTCACTATGCTGACTTTGTACCAGTGACAGGTCCTCTCAGCCCACAAAATTTTCCTGAAGCAGAAAAGGTTACTTTGTATACAGAAATAGAATGAGATAAAAAGATAAATCGTTTTTAAAACTGAAAGAATGTTATGAAGTTCAAAGCCTACTTTCTCCTGTTCATGTCTGTCATTCTCATATTTGCTGAGTTCTGCTTCTGGTTCTGCAGCTGCCTGCTGACATGTGCTTTCCAGTGTTAAGATTTTTGTTTCTGCTTAAACTATCTTTACGACATTTCTCCCAACAAGTGTTCTGTTTTTGTTTATAATAAAGTCAAATTTTGTTTATAATAAAAGTCGAATTTTCAGTGCCAAAGTTATGAAATTTCTTCAAAGAATAGCAGCCATCACTAACACACAAATTAGTTAGATTGTGACTGCAGGACTTTGCGTGACTGGACCCAGCTACCTTAAAGCCATTAAAATTGTATGCTTTATAGGCTCACAAAGACAGATATGGATATAATTCATCATTTCTCTGTTATACTAACTACTTGAAAATACCCCATTGATAAAATATTCAGTTATAGAGCAAAAATGTCTAAAACGGTTGATAATAGAAGTGTGTGTATGTAAATTGTGCAAGATTCCCAAAAGATCTGGTATTCTTGAGGTAGAATTAAAATTAATCTCAACAGAATGATTAAAAGACACGTTCAAGTGGGTTTTTTTTGTTGTCATTTTAAACACACTTGGTTGTCATGCTTACTATTACAGGATTTCAGCAGGTATTGGGGTACTGATCCAACTCTGTATCTTTCAAAATTATTTCATCATTACCTTTCTATTTCTCCAAATATCATTCAAAATTCCAGAGGAAGGAAAGGCAGTAAAGGTGATGAAATAATATTAAAATTTTATTTTCTTCCTTTTACATCAGTAAGAATATCACTTAACATCTGGTGAACTATGAAACAAAAATTAAGATGTTCTTTCAAAACTACAGTAATTCAGAGTACAGCTTTGAATTCCACTGGCAAAACATGGATTCTGGAAACAGTTCTCCAACAAAACTGTCCCTCACACTTCTTATAGTCTTATTTATTATGTAGCTTACAATGTGACTTTTTAACTGAACTCCAGAGTTTTTATTTCCCTCTTACTAAAGATCTCACAGCAATTTCCTCAAAAATTTGCAGAGCGTTGCTTTCAATAGACTGCCTATTTCAAAGTATGAGGCTGTAACTCTACTTTCTGACTACCAACAGGAAAGAAAAGCAGAGGGCTGTACTTTTTTGTTTCTGAATTTGACAGATTTAACTTGGAACAGAAAATTAAGGGTTATTTCACACTAAAATTAAAATGATTGGCAAGAAAAAAAAGTAAAATACAGGAAATCAGTAAAAGTCTAAGATGAATATGTTAGTGCAGACTATAGAACTTAGAATTCTTTTTTAACTTCAACATTAATTTTCTGAAGTTGAAAATTTTCTGGATTTTAGAGAATATAGGTATTGAATTTTGACCCTCTTAAAATAATTTAAAAAACAAAAAATTCTAAACCAAAAAGTAATTTCAAAACATGGAAGATATCAAAATATTTATTTAGAAACTACCAAGATGTTTTTACTCTTTTTATTTTGTTTCTTTTTAGTTTTGGAATCCTGTCCCCAAAGTAAGTAGCTGACACTAATTCACAGACTATTGAAAAGTCACTAGATTTTGTTACTGCTGAAAATCTGTCTTCTTTAGGAAGGAATCTTGATTTTAAAAAATTAATGTTTTCATCACTTTTAATTAGTCTGTGGGACACCTAGCATCTTCAGAATATTTAAATATAACCCAAGGTACTTGGGTTAACTTTTCATACTGAATTGATTTCACAAGCTAAATGTATCACAGACCATTTGTTCCCTGCTTCTTGGGAAATAAGCAGAGACAACTTCAATCATTAAGAAATTTCTCTGGAAAAGAAGGAAACAGAAAATGGACTCACAATACTACATGTTTTATTAGAATTAATCTGCAGCACACAAGTACGCAAGGCATTCTACTGGCAAGCTGAAATATTTTTATTAGATAATGCATCTAAGAATATAAGAACACTACTAAGCTTTTTAAAGCTCACTTGCTACCCATTTCTGTAATGTCATTCTGTGCCAGATTCAGTGAAATCTTAAACACATCAACCTACGTGAAGCCAAAGCCTGTATTCTCCTGCTGCCTCTAGCTTGACCCAATTAGTTTGAAAACCTTGGCCAAAACTTGTCCCTTGACATTTTATAATCAAAAGCTGCTGCCACCATCACCTTATATGTACTCAGGATGGTTATTTGTTTTAAAAGACTCCAAAGTGCCATGATAAGCAATTATCTTGTCGTTTTTTTCACCTTCACAGAAACCAAAGGCAGAGGACAGTACCGTCGCTCTACTTTCTACTTGACAGAATACAAACCACTTGCTAGTTTATAGGACTAGGGTTTCTTTAGACAGAATACAGATCTATAAATCCTTAATCTTTACATCTATATCCTTTGAAAATTTTTTGCATATCTGAAGGAAAAATTAAGCTTGCCATCCGGTCTCTAATAGCAGAAAAGTGAGATGACATATATAAGAAGTCAAGCAAAAGAAACAACAGTCCAGAATAAGAATTTATGAAGAACAAGATTTCATTTTCTGGAAGTATTAATGAAAAAGTGTATCTTAGTTATGTGGAGTATTTGCAAGTTTATATGCAAACATACCATACAAACACTATTTTCCTTTTACCGCTACTTCATAATAAAGTTCGTCTCCAACTGTGTCCTACATTTTCTGTGTTCCATCTTTCTCTGAAAACTTCCCATGATTTATGTTATAGAAATCATAATTTTCCTGAAGGCTGCAACAGAGACACTGATGTTACAGGTGTCAGGATGTACTTCTTCAGTCTTACAGAACAACTTACAGAAACTATTAATAGTAGCCACATAAACAATTTGTCCACAGATGTTCTGGCGCAGTTATTTTCATTTCTAGGATTTTCCATTTGGGAAAGATTTTTAATGGAAATGAGAGAAATTCTGCCTAGACTTTGTATTTAAAGTTTTTTGGTTTTCTTTAGTGGGGTCTCCTTTGTCCCTCTTCCTCCCCTTTTTGGAGCTACACTGGTGTCTTATCAACAAGAAAGAGCAGTTAAGTAATTGATCAATGCATACACAATTTTCCACATTTTACAGAACTTTGTCTTATCAACTGCTTCTAAATTTTCAGTAAGTGATTTTAGAATTATGGCAGGTTATGAATAAGATAAATTGAAAATTTTGCCTATCCAGTGCATGAAGTGAACCAAAATATCCCTCGGTTCTGCTACATCTCAATGCACCATTTCAATTTGGCACAGACAGAAGAGAACCTCCTGAGCTGATCTAAACAAAGTCTGTTTAAAAAGAGCTAAGAGATAACCTACTTCAGTTAACTCCTATATATAACAAGCACAAAGATCTTTAATGCTTTGGAAACCAAGAAAACCATTCCTCATAATTCGAAAGAGATCAGATTCAACCCTCCCCAAAAAAACTAAACAGTGCGGGAAAGAATTTGCTGAGACACTAGACAAATAAATCACCTATCTCTTCTCAGTAAATACAAGGAAAAACCCATAGCAACGCCGTGCAAAGGAACCTGTTTTATAAACTGCAACAGCAAACAGTGCAACTGCAAGTAACAGAATCAAGGTCAGGTTCTGTCCTGGGGTGCCCACTTAGGAAGGCTGATATTAACAAGACTGATACATGACTACTTAGGAAAAGATCTCAGCGGCACACAGTTACTCTGGAAGTGCATTATAAAACACGTACCATTGCTAAGAGAAAAGCCTTTTATTAATTACCTTGTGTCTGAGAATGATTGATTTACAGTGCTGCTTTTTTTCCAAAGTCTATGTGGGTTACAGAAGCAGCAGTCGCTCCTCTCATCAGATACAATCTTCTTCAGGATCATACCCAGAGCCTGTTGAAAACAGGCAACAGAAACTCCACGACTCTGAGTTAACCACTAGTATTTAGCACTGCCCAAAACTGTGGCAGACTAGGAATAAGATGGTAAATTGAAAATTTTGCCTATCCAGTGCATGAAGTGAACCAAAATATCCCCCAGTTATGCTACATCTCAATGTACTCTTTCATTTTGGCACAGAGAGAAGAGAACCTCCTGAGCTGATCTGCAGCTACCACCAGGGAGTCTTTAAGTTCAAGGGATTGTCCAGATAAAAACAGAAATAAAGAGTCTCTTTTCTGGATAGGTGGGAAGAAGAAAGTCAAAGGCCTTCCATGAAGCTTCACCATCCACCCAAAGCCCGTCTGTTCTGACAGGAGAGAATGTGGAGAGCAGTCATTTCTGTATGAAGTACTTGTGGGCAGCAGAGGGGCTTGGTGGGGGGGTTGGTGTGTCAAACCTTTTATTCCCCTGCAGGCTCATACTGCAGCTTTTCCTCATTGGACAAGAACAGCTACTGGAGTTAAGTTCCATGAAATAATTAAGGGGTAACAAGAAACTTTCTCTTTTCTTTCCGGTTCAGGTGCCAAATGGTACCCAGCTTCCCACACACTCACAGAGATCCCCTTCACCTTCTCTGGTTCAAGGTCCAACCCAGGCTGGAGCATACCAGAAGAGACACAGGATGTGGCAAGACAGAGAGGGAAATGCAGGAGAGGAGAAAACCAGAAGCAAGGAAAAGAAACTCCTGACCTGAAGAAGGTCTGAAGCCGTGGGAGTTCGGTGGGGAGAAGGTACCTGAAGAGGTGAGTGAGCCAGGGCTTTTTCCCACCTCCCATTACCCCATAGCTGCCCCATAGGGACCCATCTTTCCCTGCTTTCCCTCTGGCCTAAACCACGAGCTGGTGTAGCCCACATTCCCCTTCACCAGGCTGCTGGAGCTTGCCTGAAGGCCAGGGCAGACCTTAGCCCTGGCAATCCCACCTCCTGCAAGGGCCATAAGGCCACACAGCTGGCACCCCTCCGGCCCCACTGGGCGAACCTGGGCTGAGGAGACAGAGCAGGATAAAAGGAATAAGAAAGACCCAGAGAGCCCCAAAAAATGGATGGAAAGGAGCCACTAGGTATACCTGGGTTTTTCCCTGGGAAAGGAGCAGGCCACAGGAGGGGTGTCTTGGTTTGAAAGACAGGTGTCTGCTAAGGAAGGCAGGAGCCTCCGTTGAAACGAGAAAAAATAAAAATGCAACCCCCTTCCCTCCGAATTATTATAATTTTGAAATTAGGGGCTTTCAGGCAAAGATATGAGGAATAGGAATAACAGTTCTTTACTACTATATATATATATATGTATAACAAGGCACACAAACAAGAATAACTATGACAGTAACAGCAAACAGAACTAGTAACCCTCTGCCAGCCTCCTCGGCTCCAGGCCCGTTCCCCGTTGGTGCAGTTACGGTCACAGCCGGCAGCGGCGCTGGCAGCTCCCGGTGAGCAGGGCGGGTGCGGTGGTTCCCCCTGGGCAGGCTGGAACAGCAGGGATGAGCACAAATCCCGGGTGGCAGACGAGATGTCCCAAACTCCCAAACTCCGGCAGGTCTCGGCAGGCAGGGGGTGCGGGGCTACCGTGCAGCGAAGGCTCAAAGGAACGGCAGGAGCAGAGCGGCCGCAGCCCGGCTCCCAGCGGGGCAGGGAAAGGTGGGCTTAGGATCCCGGGGTTTCTCCCTGAGGCACGGTAGAAGGAAAAGCAGCCAAAAAAGCAGAAACCTGCAGTGCTGACACAATGGCCGTCTCTCCTTCTCCGTCCGAACGCCGAGAGCAACTAACTCACAAGCCCAGGTGAAAAAAGAGTGGCCAGTTGGACCCCTCCCCACTGTGGCCAGGTCTTTTGTCTCTCTTAAACACCCAGCAATTTGTTGTCCTGGCAACATATATGGGGAAAATTCCTCAAGAAACAAAGGGAAACAGAAGGGGAACCCCTAAAACCCCAACAAGGGGGTACAAGAGACACCAAGAGAAACTGGGAGGGAGTGAGGGAGGCTCACTCAGATACCCACCCTGCTTCACGCAATTCAGCCACACAGAGATCCCACTGCTCCCGAGTCATTTAATCATATATTCCCCTGAATCCCCCCACATCGTAGTAACTCACTGCTTTCCTCATGTCGGAAAGAAATGGGCAGAGGAGGTAAGAATTCTGAAATGCATTTCTTTCCTCTCCCATCTTCCCAGATGTCTTTGAAACCAGACATAAAATGATTTAGTCAGGTTGAAGGAAAACAAATAAAAATGGTTTCCTAGCAACAGGATTTGCAGTATTGGTCCCTAAGGAAACTGTACACAATGTTTTCAAGGCTTTGCCTGTTTACTAATATAGGAATAAAAGTACTCACATCATATTAGTGTGATTTGTTTAAACAAGGACAAGTCTCCACTGCTTTTTGGCAACAGAGGCATCACAAAGGATGGTGTTAAAAGAACTCACGTCCTTGCAAAAAAGCAAGAAATTTCAAAAGTTTATAGCAGACACCTAGCATACCTTCAGCACGTACAAAGATGTTTCATTTAATCATACAGTGTATTATACCCCACCTACAAACCTACAAAATTCTATTTCAAAACACAAACCTAGGAGTACCTGGAACTGCAGAGCAGCTAATTTTTCTATTATATGACACTGCATTCTGGAGGTGTCAATCCAGGCATACTACTGGAATTACTCGGGAAAAAAATCAAGGGCTGTTAGATTTAGACTGTCTGATGGCTGAAAATGTATTAAGTGGGAGAAGGAAAGTAAATCAAATATAAATTTATTAAATATCAATGACCTGACTGAGCTGCTTTAGGGTCTTCTGAATACAACACATGCAAACATATCAGTATGATTCATAATTCTTATTTATGCAAAATAGTCTTGAGGAATTAACTGCAAGGAGATGCCACCAAATTAAGTGTTTAGTAGTATTAAGATAAGATTATGAGAACATGTACATTTATATTAATCAAAGTTATAGAAAGAGATATGCTCCTAGGTCACTATTAGAAGTTGCAAAGAATATTTCACAGATACCTATTGAAGTACTTGGTTGCAGACCTTACTGAAAAGCCTATCAATTGTAGGAGCAGATAAAGAAATTATAGTTTCCCTTAATTTGCAACAGCATGCAAATACCTGTAATTTTATTTACTGGCACTAACTCACACACTGAGAATAACTGTACTATTTTGGAAAAGCAATTTCTTTCTTTTTGATGTTACTCTTAGAATTATAATTAATGTCTGCAAAAGAGTCAACAACAATAATGAAAATAAAATGCACAAAGAAATAATTGTTTATACATCTACCAAAGGCCAACTTGATATTTTAAAATCAAGATAAAACAAACAAGTGCATAACTTTTATAGATGGGAGACAACTCCCTTTATGCTAATGCCGTTTCTATGGACTCTATATGAAGAAATAAATACAAACTGATGAAACGTTATCTGAAAGAAATTGAATTGCCTAAATATAATAATTGTACAAGTAAGCAAATATGCAGGATAAGAAGCAAAACCAGGTATATTCTTCTTGTTGTTTTGAATTGGTCTCAAAATAATTGATGAAACATAGAGTTTTAAACATTAAAACATTAGGATTTTGGTTAAGGTTAGCTTTGCTGAAATTAGTTAAAATAGACCTAATAAGCAAGCCCAGCTGGAGTTAATTAAGAGAATTAATGATTAGCTAGAGAGTCAGGCCTGGAATAAGTTCTTAGGATTCAAGTAACTGAGTGCTTGCTACCTTGTATTTGTTCAGCTGCGCTTGTGCTTATGGTCTAAAGAAATGTGGACAATTACTAATTTTTCATTTGAAAACCTATTCAGAGAGGGTGAAGAGAGGGACTGGAGGTCCTCCAAGAGCAATATGTATTGTCAAAAACCAGAAAGGTAGAAAGGTCAAAGTGAGGTAGATGAGGGTTACTTCATCATTGACGACCCCTCCCCAAATAACGGGACCACTGACCCATTTCAAGGAACTAACCACACATGCTTAATGATTTTTAGCTAATTACCATACGAAGCGGGGAGTGGGAGGTGTTAATGTTATAAATATGTATTTATATTTTGAACCTTTGTAGATAAATAGACCTTGTAGTGCTTTGTGCCTTTGCACTGCCTATTAGGGAGCTATCCCATGCAGTTGCCCAGCGCTGAAATAAACATACACTTTCTAAGTTTGTTAGAGAGTCTTTGTCCGTCTCAGTTGGGTATCGATATTAGGTCAATGCCCATATTTCTATAAATCATTGGGAGTTTAAACATGCAGGGGTTAAATAACAAATAAAGGGAAAATACCGCAGATGAAGAAACCACAGCAATCTATCTGTCCCAACTCCAGCCCCCTTCCATAAGCTGCTGTTCTGGCTCATGTTGGAGCAAAGGTTTTCCTGGCTGTGCTAGGAATCAGGCTGGGGATCTAACTTCAAACACAGCAAAAGGATTGCTTTTCCCCTTTCTCTTTTTTGAGGAGTGTGGAAGGAGTGGGATTCAGTGGAATAGATTTGGTTACCCAGCCTGAAGAGCACACTTGCTAAAGGAGTGAGAACAAGGAACAGATACTGCTGGTCACCAAATACATTTATATAATGAAATTTCTATGTAAGACATCAACCTATTTAGGAGAGATTCCCAAAAGTCCCTCTGTAAAATTTCATGTTTTTTCAAGAACATCTATCAATCAGTTTATTTTATATGGCTTCTTTTGATATCTGAGCACCATTGCACATGACAATAAAAACAATCCAAGCAGACGTGAATTCTTGAGTCTTGCCTAAACCACAAATATAGAAATCTTTCCCCACAAAAAAAAAAAAAAAATTTAAAAGGGTTAAAGCTAGTCTGAAGAAAAGATAGTTTATAATTTCCTTTTTAAAATCTAAAATCTATACATTTTTATAAATCTGGATTTATAAAAAACCATTATTCCTTAGTATTAAAAGTTAAACAATCTACCAAAAAGTGATAGAGATCATGCTTAGAAAGGTGTCTGAATTTTTCTTGATTGTATATTTTCAAAGAGAGAAAAAGAAAAGACAATAAAGTTTTACTTTGCATAAAGTACACTGTTTTATCCAGATATAGTGCTAGTCGAGACCCAAGAACTTTAGTTCTTCTCCTTACACCCACAGCTAAATGTGAAGTTGAATGACTTGGTAGAGGTCATTCCTTCTGAAATTGCAGGAACTGGTGATGTATCTGGATAATGCAGTCAGCATGCCGGATATTAGTTTTCTGTGTTAAAGGCAAAATAGTAAATGAAAGGGGGAAAAAAGCCAAGAATCAAAGGAAGAAAATGTTTTGATACAGAAGGATAGTACTTACCTAGTTTTAAGCACTTTTCATTGTCATGAGCTCTAAGTAATGTGAACTTTACTTAAAGAACACCAGGGAATGTAACTTTTCTTGTTCATCAATGGAGTGTGTCAATGTCAGAGGGCATAGCAGTGTCTCTACCTAGGAAAACAGCCCTGGTAGTTCTCATGGCTGATCTGCTTCAGAAAAAGCATAATGTATCATGAGTGTAAGGACACTAAAGGCCATCAAATGTTTTGGAATTGTAGTTGCATAATGACTTACATGAAAGGAGTAACTATTTTTGCTTGGATTTTCATACTGTGAAATTCAGCAACTTGCTCAACAGTATTGATGTAGACAAGCACTGCCTACTGACTGAATTCTAAGAAAGAAGGTGCAAGCACCATTGATTTAGGTAAAAAAAAAAGAGAGGAAAAAAGAAGAGAAAGGTACTTATGCACCTATAAGATACAAAAGCATGATCTTGTCTCGATTACCAATATAAAATAATAAATGTACATTTTGTCATTTAACATATCTGCAGCCTTCTGAGGGGTTACCTCAAACCCAAGCTCTTCTAAAACTAGTTTTACTACATGCTGTTCTGAGACAAAGACTTCAGCTGAAGTTGTGGCTAAAGTTGAAAGACATTTGAAATCTAGGGCCACACAAACACACTGCATGAGTGCAGCAAGTACTTCTCTGAGTGAGGAGAGATACATACTGTACTAACACAGATTTTAAATTTTTTTCCACAGAAGCTGTCATGCTACAGCTTTTTATCAGCCTGTCTAATTTGTTATCATGTATGTTTGTGTCTGATTCTTGGCCCAATATCATGGTTTCAATTCTCTTGTGATACTTTGCACTGAACATGTAGAAGTTTTTTGTACTGCAGAAGTCTGTCATTTTACCTGTATCACTATCTGATTTTAGTAAAAAGTCCAAATCCTAAAAGTCTTTGCCATATTTTTAATCCTTAAAATGTAACAATATTTCCCTTGAAAATCTCCTGTAGCAAGTGACACAGCACAAACACTATATATTGAATTTAAAATGTTGACTTGCTAATAAATGCAGTAGTCCAAAGCATTTGTATTCTACAGCAGCAGGAAACCTAATGTGAATAGAGTAATGTGATGTAATAACTTCTTCTTGTATAAACAAATGCACTAAAATGGTATGTTTCTACGGTATATGCATCCATTGAAAATATCCAGTGTTATTTGAATTTTATTAATTATACAAAACACTAAAAAATATTATATTACTACTATTATTTATTTAACTTGATAATAATAGCAGTATCTGCAGCAGCACGTAATTTAATAAAAGAAATCTCACAGCAGTTTCATTCCAAATATAAAATATTTCTATATCACCCAGAACAAACTTACTCTAATATGAATTAAAATACCACAGTAATCAATTCTTTATATAACTCTAGAACATGTAGTGCTGCAAAAACATTTTATCATTGTGATCAAAATTCAAATAAGTTATAAATTAGACAAACCATTTGATATTAAAACAGAAGAGGCTACAAAAGTTGCTTCACTTCTTCAGCATCAAAAGAGCTAGAAAACAAAATCTTAGCAATCATGGGGAAAGAAACAGAGAACAGAAAATAAACAAAGCATGTAAAGGTATACATCCATGGAGCAAATGTATGTTGAATGTGAAGGTTTGGTTCCCCATTACAAGAGATGTTACTGCACTCTCACAGAATCACAGAAAGGCTGGGGTTTGAAGGGACTTCTGGAGGTCATCCAGTCCAACCATGAGTCTAACACTGCCAAGTCCACCACTAAACCATGTACCTAAGCACCATGTCTATAGATCCTTTACCTCCAGTGTTGATGACTTCACCACTGTCATAGGCACACTGTTCCAATACTTTACCACCCTTTCAGGGAAGGAATTTTCCCTAAGATCTATTCTAAAAATAGACAAGATAATCAAGAGTATAAAATAGCTTTCATATGAACATCAAGTAAGAAGATTCATCTTCCAGCACATACCACTTTGTGAAGTCTGTAAGGAAATGAAAGGCTGCATATTTCCATAATATATTGTAAAGGCCAGCTCATCCCTCATGTTAAAACTAGCAGTTACAGAACCATCCTTCACAGCTCTTATCATTCATGCCAGCTTGAAGATTAGAAGGCTCTCCTGGGTACTCAGGTGAAATCTATCTACCAGGAGAATTCTCTGCTCACCTTATAAGATATAAGCATCTGAGACCCTTCTTCCCTGCAGCAATCTCTAAGCCATCTGTTAATCTTGCTTGACTTCCTCTACAATTGGCCTGTAAATCAGACAGCAGAGTGTTACAGATTTTTACAATCTAAGTTAGATTAGTTTAGAGTGTGTTGGGTGATCCCAAGCTGTTTTCAATTAGCTGTTGTCAGTTATTAAGGCATTTAACCCAAATAAGCACTGCCAGAAGTAAATATTTACCACCTGGTTGTAGCTGAATGAAATACCAAATCTGAAGCTCAAAGAGGAAGAAATCGTACAGAATGTGATGTTTAGCCATTCCCACCATGAGAGGAATTGCTCTTGTGCTTATGTTTTTCTAAATTACTGCTATAGTTTTGTATATAAATTAATGGAGTTTTAATTCTCCTGATTCAGCACTCATAATGCTTTGCAGTTAGTTTATGGATCACTTCTGCTGTCTTGCTCACCATCTAATTAGAAAACTGTAAATGGAAAGGAAGCCCCAGTGTTTCTGCCTTTACTTTATGAATAAGAAATGTGTTTGGCAAAGTCCAATATTCTGTAAGATTGGGCTTGATCCAACAACTAAAAGCTTATTAAATGAAATAAAATGGGTTTGCCACTGGCAGTTATACCAGTCTGGCTGCTTTTCTAAAAATCATGGTACTGTAAGCTGCCTTTAATTATGTATTCACACTCCTTACCATTTTTTATACAGGGAAGAACAGTTTCTTGCTGACCACATTTAAATTGGCCATATATTTTTTTTATTTATGATTCATAGAAATAATGAATTTTTATCTGAAGTGCTGCACATTAAAAATTCATGTTGCAAATATGGCACATTTATGTAGTTAGCCAAGTTCCAGTTCAGAGTCACTGCTTCATTTTCCAGGGAACAGCTGATTCCAGTTCCCATCATTACAACTCACTGGCTCAGCTGCCGGCAATGAAACAGAACCAGCTTTGTTTAAACAGCATTAGTACCATACTGGCAGGTTGACAACTGGAGTTGAAAGGTGCTATGCAAAAATCTAACTGTTCATTTCACTGATCATGTAGAAAACTGACTCAAAATGAAGAGAATTTCTTCTATGAACTTCTCGAAACAAACTAAATAAATAAACAAATAAAGAAACCACACAAAAACTGTTTGGGGTGAACAGAAGTTGTTGCTCCTCCAAATAATGTTTAATTTTCTTTTTGATTTTTTGGAAATGTCTTTATATTGAATGTAGATTTCTTTATTCTTTTAAAAAATTCATCCTGGAAAACTTATATCTTGCGTTTTCAGTATGTGTAAATAGAGTGCAATTTCAATAAAATTGAGGTAGGAAGGAAGGAAGGTAGGAAGGAAGGAACTCATCAGAAAATGTTCAACAAATTTTACTCATATTTGCAAATACTCCTAGGCATGAAAACACAGTTGTTGACTAAGGTTTTGAACTAAGAGCTTTCACATGGCATTGGGTATCATCACAGTAGCAAATACTTAGGCTATGTTGATTGTATAGCTGGCATCTTTTCTTTATCTGCAGCAAAGATTTGAGCATCATCATTCATAGTTATTCAATTGGCTTTAATAATGTCATTTTAATTAAATAAGAAAATAGAGCCATTCCTTTGGAAGCTGAGACAGTTTTCCTTTCTCATTGCTGCAGCATACAGTTGTCCCTGCCCAGGAATGGTTGAGACTGGAGAGGTTGGAAATACATGATCTTTAAGGTCCTTTCCAACCCAAACCACTCTAGGATTCTATGACTAGAGAACAAAACATTCTGAAAAACTTTGGACAAGAATTTTTATTATTGGAAAAGGTGGTAGTTTTTAAAGATGTGAGGGATCCTTGTAAATCTTTATTAACTGGCTTTATAAATTCATTAAATGCAGACAGTAGTATTCCCACGCAAGATATTCAGAACAAATTAATTGCATAACAGCAGCCTACACATCATATGAGCAAATGTGTAGACAAATACAACAGACAAATGGGCCTTTAGTGTCTATATACATTAAAGATGGCTGTAAAACAAGCTCTGGCTCATTGATTTATCTTGTTTCTGTACCTCATGACTAACCAGGATGGTAAGTGGACTGTTCCCTCTAAAAAGTGGGTGGGGGGAGAGGGCAGGGGTGGGGAGGGAAGGAAAGTAAGGGATCTTTCTATGACACTGATCACTGGATACATCCTCAAAATATTTATCATATCATATCAGTTCCTGAAGAAACTGTGATCTATAAATAAATGGTCTACAGGGGACTAGACTAAAAGAACCGAAGGATGGTTCAGGCTGTGTAGTCCTGCAGACACAAGAAAGAAATTGAGTCCACGGTGGCCCAGCTCCCTGTGACAGGAATGAAATGTGAACATCAAAGCTGGTATACCAATGCAATTTGCTATATCATTGGTTTTGATTCCTATTTCAAAGCTGAGAAAGAAACCATAAAAGTTTTATATTTACCCCATGGGACATG
This sequence comes from Dicrurus megarhynchus, assembly GCA_013399195.1. Classification (NCBI taxonomy): domain Eukaryota; kingdom Metazoa; phylum Chordata; class Aves; order Passeriformes; family Dicruridae; genus Dicrurus; species Dicrurus megarhynchus. The sequence goes on from VXAD01002237.1 coordinate 530,321, forward strand.
ATTTTGTGATAGTGCCTTGTTAGAAGTACACACTTTAATACCTTATCAAAGGAAGCCTGTTAGAGACACAACTTGAAAACCATAAATCTCAGGTCTGCCATGAAGCAACTCTGTGATTATGCATATAAGTTGCAGTTACCACAGTTGTCTGGCAAGCACCAAGTTGTCTGACATTGCAGCACTGATAACACTGATGGTTTTACTCCTCTCATTTTAGAGGGAATTCATTTGGAGTTCATAAAATCTGCCATTGGTTTCAGTGGCTGTTGGGATCAAAACTGAACACTTCTGGGAAGCCCACCACTCTTGCCTGGCAAGTGAATACTTTCAAAACAACACCTTTCCTCCTCTTGTTTAGCATGGCTTGACAGTGAGTACAACAGTAAATCCCTAGTTGTCGGCCTGTATTACATACTGCATCACCACATTTAGTGATTCAACTTGAAGCTGCACCTCTGGGGTTTCAACTCATGTAGCCACTTTAGAGATGACTAAGCTATACTTACATGAACAGGCCTATGTGCACTAATTAACACACTGAGAAAAGACTATAACAGCAGGCCTCCTAAAATATCTTTACATAAAACATGTTACCATGACAGCTAACAAAATCTGTATAGGAGCCTATCTTTTAAGAAAACATATCAAATTAAAGGCTTGAGTTGAGGGTAAATAGTAATATGTGTATTTGGTAAAAATAAGCAACTCTTTATCAGCTACCTTTTTCTGAATCATTCCTATCACAGAGCTTTAATCTTGTGAGTAATCCACTGTCTGATATACCATGAGATCATGGAAAAAGAAGGAAGCTCATAGTCTTCAGGGCTAGTTATATTGTCAGTTTATTTCAGAATTGCTATATAAATTTAATTATGCTTTTTAACTACATAAAACTTTAGAATTTTTATCAATTTACATAGAGATTTGGTAAGATAATATATAAATTTTACACTAGTATATATGAACAGCCATCTAATACCAACTCTAAGCTACTGATGAAATTTTCTCATGTCATCTGTTGACAATTAATCACTTACCCCCTTAGTTTTTGATAGGAAACACCATCTTATTACATTCTTTTCGGAAGCGTAGTTTAAATTTTATCTATGAAAAACATGTTTAATAAATTTCATTATGTAAGGAGGAATTATGTAGAGTCAACATATTGCATAGTGCTGTGCTCTGTCCTCAGACATGTTCCTTTTCAGTTTTACTGCTTGTATAGCAGAACTTCCCCTATATAAAATTCTAAATACCAAATAGATTATTCAGCTGTAAAAAATAATATATATGTCTTCCCAATGCTAGATGAAATTTTCTTCTTGGATTATTTTTTAGTAAATGTATAAAAAATAAATTTCATTTTAATCCTATCTTTTCTCATATATACATAAATGTAGGAAATATAATAAAAGACAGGTTAAACTGAGTTAAACTAGCCATTTTTTGAAAGTCATGTATAAGGCCCTGAATGGTTCTGGAACAACCTGGACCACTTTCAGCATATATAGGAACCGATGCCTGAGTACTTCATTTCAGTGTGTCCCCTGTCCTTTTTTCTGCAGAAACCATTTTTCCCCCCAGCACAGAAGTGTAGAGCTGAAGACAAATTCCTATAATTTCTAATTCCTGCTTTTCTTTTGATCATCAGTTTCTGTATTCTTTATACCTTTTTCTATCCAGAGAGTAAGAAAATATACTGTATATATTACATGAAGAAAATCGGTCACAGAGTAGTTAATTATTAATAAAGAGCAAAAGGGCAATTTTCAAATTAAAATTAAAAAAATATTTGAACAGCTCTGCAATTGGAAAACCTGTTTTTACCTGAAGATATTACTAAAAGCCATAGATAAATCCTCTAACGGTTTTTTAATGTCTTTGTCACAGAATCTGTCTTACAGTCAATTATAAAAACTCTGTATTTTTCTTTTAGCTGTATGTAAATAAATTTTTTTATTCTTGAAATTAATGTCTGTGTTGCATTAAAAATAATATGGCTTTTTTAAAATAAGATTTTGTAAAATGGATTCTGGACACTGTTCTATACTTGAGTAAATGCAAATAAGGAAGGAGGTATGGTTGATTTTTGCAAAGCTATTTTTACTAAATTTCACATAGAAATGGTGGTTCAGGAAATTCTTCCTTGCAGAGTAAGAAACTTAGCCACTCCCTGGACACAAGGTTCTGCAATGAGTTTTATCATAACTCCAGATTTTGTATTACTATAGAGCTGACAAAAGCCGTTGAAATTGTGCAAGAACTGGACTCCTTCCTAGGCACTTTAGCAAAACCATTACTCTGGGCAAAATATTCTGTGTGTTGACAAACCAAGGAATCACCAAATATCTTCCAATCAATTGCAGTACAAAGTTGACTTTTTAGAATGTGCAGAGGCAGAGCTTAGAGTTTAGATTACAAAGCAGGGTTTACTTTGAACCCTTTGGAACTGCAAGGGTGCTTCGAGGTGCAATAGTATGTTCTGTTTTGACACTCATTTTGTGTAGATTTCTGATGTCTTTTAAATGCTTACTTCTTACCATGGTAATTACAAAATCAAAACAAGCCGTAATTGTTATATTAAAGTACCTGATGTCCAATTCACTCAGAATCAGTATTTGTGCCTATCCCACACAAGCACATTCTTTCAGCCTTCTAGACTATTCAGTAATTATGTTAATCTTTTCAGGAATCTTTCCACAGTGGCTGATGTTCTAGACTGCATTCCCTTCTCTACTGCTCTGTGACACACATATGCAATGAAGTCACTGAAGAGCCTTCAGCTCTTTACAGATGAATAAAAGTCTTCACATTAAACACAGCAGACATATTGATTCTTCTTAGTTTTACTTTCCTGACACTTTGTTATTTTACCATCCATACATTACAGACAAAATTACAAGTGTCAAATGTAATATACAACAAAAAATACATTCAAACAAACCCCTGATTTGAAAGTTAAGGAAGAAGAAAAAGGAAAAAAATGTATAAAATAAATATTATATGTCCTTATATCATTGGTGGGCAGCATATTGAAATTAGCTTTTAGGGGCATATTTCAACATCTTGTCATTCATCTTTTTACCTCAATATAGAAATAAAAAATATATTAATTTAGTGAGGTGAAAACTTCTTTTGTTTTTAACATGGGAAAAGTCTTATTTTTAATGCAGCATCTTCGGACAAAAAAAAAAAAGAGTGAGAGAATAACTGGAAACTAAGATAATAAGCGTTTTTTTCTAGGGTTGATATTATTTTGTTTGATAATGAGATATCTAGATTTTTTTTCTTTTTAGTTCACTTCAGGCAGGTAAATTGCAACCCCCTTCAAAGTTTTCATTACACGGCCTATTATTCCCTTGGAGGAAATCACACTCTATGCATTATTCATTAGGGGCAGCAAATCTTCAGAGCAGTCACACAGGCTGCAGTATCACAGCACTACTTAAAATTCTATGTCTTCTTTCTCCATTTCTGCTGAATTCAGTTCTGGTCTAATCTCCGTGTATAATGCAGTATCTCTGGGTAATTCAGATATTGCAATGCTGAAGAAAATATATATTTTTTAGTAGCACTGGATAAAATAACCTCACTTTTATTCATCAAATGCATGTAGTTCAATCTGTGTATGATATTTTGATACTTTCATCTTCTCTTTTTGGTTTGGTTTTTTTTGTTTGGTTGGATGGTTTATGTTGGTGTATATTTGTAAACATCTATATGCAGTGGATGTCTAAAGAGAGTATTTTACTGATGCTCTCCTCTGCCTACCTCCTAGAGTTTATTTTTTCCAGGAGTCTACTTTACGTGTACCTTAATAGCTTTGTGTAGGCATTAAGACTGTTACTGTATGCTTCCCTCACAGTTTCCTACCAGCTGCTGTATTACACTTTATGGGGAAAACTAGTCAATTCTTCTTTCATATGTGTCAGATGATGCCAGATTTACAAGGTGTATTCAAAATGGTGTTGGAGGTGAGCTAATAAAATAATTCAAACGGATTTCTTGTGTGTGTTGCTTTCTCTCTCTATCCTCCAGATATTTCTTCTAAACAATATAATACAAGATTAGGGAAACCATGTATTTCAGCAGAAAGGCCACTGCATGGAAAGGTACAGACCTTCATCCTGTTAATGGCTGGGCCATTGACCTTCCACAAGTCCCTTCTATTTTCTATTTTTCTCCCTCCACCCAGGACTTTAGCACGTCATTTCTGCTTATCACACAACTAGGAACACCAGAGCTGTCATTTGCTGTGCACACATTCAAACACTAGCAAAACCCTCATCAGGGAAACTGCAGTCTGTAAAACCCCCAAATTTCAAAAATCATAAATGTTTTTAGTTGCTGATTTTTACCTCATGTTAGTCACCTCATATCAGCTTCTTCTTTGCTTTTTCTTTCACTTTTCCTGTCACCGTGTCTTTTCTGACAACTCTCAGTTCAGCTTCTTTTAAGTGCAAAACCTTTGGGAAGAATTAGAAGGAACTCATGCTTTTACAGCACAAAATCTGCTGATTTAACCCTTTACCACTTTTCAAATGACTGTGTATGTGCTACCTTAACTGTACTGTGCATTCTTCCTGCCGCTTCTGAAGCTAACTGTTCTACCACAGATGTTCCACATCCCAAAGTACCTCTTTAGTCAAGACTAGTTTTTGCTTAAGTTGTGAGATGCAGATTTTAAAACAGTCCTTTACTTAATACTATTTTTTTTTAAATTTCTGTTAGTATTACTTATTGCTTCTTTTTGGTCTCTGAATAAATAAAAACTTTGAAAAACAAGAGGATATCTATGATGCCATGTGAGCTGTTTAAAGACAAAGAAAGTGATATCCTGCAAAAGATAATAAAAAAAAATGTAGAGTTCCATAGCCATATGGAACAAGGAAAATCAGAGAGGAAAAGAAAAAGTGCAAGAAGACAGTTATGAAATAATAAATAGAAGAAAATATACTGTTATCCCTCCCCTCAAAAGAAGTGGTAATTAATGGTTGTTTGTGAGAGTTTTTCCCCAATTTTGAACACAAGCATGAGATGATGACAAAATATGTAAAGAAATTAAAACAGGCAAAATACAAATTACTACTTCTAGCCTGGAAGCAAATATGAAGAAGACGAGGAAGGACTTGTGGTCTGAACTACCTCCATACATAATGTCCAAAACTAAAGCAAATAAATTCCAAATCTTTTAGAGCATGCAGTTCTTCTGAAGTTATTTAAGCCACTTGCCACAAAAATAATTTTGTACTTTATTATCTAGGTAATCCTTACCCAAGATTTTTATAATATTTACATTCAAAAAATTGCATCACTAGCAATACATACCTAAACAAATTTATTAAATTACAAATTTAAATTCATATTACAGAATTCAGTAGTTTAAAATTTAATTTTCTTCAGTTATGCATTAAAATAACAACATTATATTTTTCATCAACCACATTAATTTTGGTGCAATACTGACTAAAGACATTTCATCATTTGACATGATAGAAAGTGTCATGAATTATATAAATGTGGGATCATGTGGGAAAAAATTCAAAATATCAGTACAGTGATTTTTGATTTGTTTTTTCTCTTTTTCTAATTTAGAGAATTCCAATTCTAAATAGTATGAGGGTGTAAAACCAGAATATAAGACCTTCATTTTACCCATATTTTCTCAGAGAGATGGAGGATTATCTACAGCTCTGAGTATGGGACTGGAAGGTAAGGTCTTGAACTGAGGCAAATTATTAGTATTCATATTTTTCAGAAGATAAATTTTCACATTAAATATACAGACACTCATGTACACTGAATGTCACTAGGGATTAGCATAATATTTCTATTAGTAACGCTAGCTTATCTAACTGAGCAACACACTGTAGTCAAGAGCAAAGTACTGGAAGGGTGAAAATGAGCTTAAGTGTTTCCAGGATGGGTTAAGGAAGGGGAGCGACCATTTCCACGGGCAATTATTTAGCCTTAACTGGACTTCCCATAAAAATTCTCTGTCCTTACATAACTGATTGACCGCCCTACCTTCTGCGTATTCCAGTAGTTTCTCCTTTTTTCCATCATGCTGCTTACTCCAGACTCCACCAAACAAAATATGAAAAACTATAATTCTATCATGGAATCAAGGAAAACTGAATTTTTTGCCTCAATACTTGCTTGTAAAATAGCCCTTGTGTATGTCCGATATGCCTCTTTCAATGCTATGTAAATTATAAATAATAAGTCCAGCATTTAATGTTATTACTATATGCTATTGCTACTGCAACTGAGCAATTAGGGGAAAAAAAATCCTTGCTTAAATGCTACATTAATAATTTTTCATCTTTCCCACGGTTGTAATAAATATGGTACTTCCACAAAGAGAGATTTAACACTGAGTATCCCTGCTCTTTACCCAAACATACAAATGATATATGAACAATGTAGATTAATATACACAATGGATCACAGAAGGATCATCCTGATTTTCTCTTCCTGAAGAGAACAGTGAAAAATTTTCCTTTGTAAGCAATGGGCTTCGTGTTGGAAAGATCTTTCCACAGAGAAGACCTGGTATTGCTTGTGTGTTTTTAAATAATGACACCGGGCTGAAAATTTTAGTTTGAGTCAATCATCATTCCTATTATAAAAGCACATTAACCTGAGTGAGAAAGGTCAAGACTAATCAGTTCAATACAGGAGGGAAACCAAAAACAACAAAGCAAGACAAGGAGCCAGGACAGAAATAGATCAATCTTTAAAAAGTGTCTCTGAACTGAAAAATCCTGTTGGATCTCTGACTCGAGTATTTTGAGTCAAATTTTATCTGACTGGATTTTTTTCTAAATCATATAGAGAAAAATGTAGTATCTATATACTGCTCTGTACTCTCACAGTTGAAGCAGAATGGAGAACAGTGGTAAAAATACTGACAACCATAATTTTATACTTGGATACGTAATACATATGCATATAGACAGAACTATCTCACTAGAGGTATGTTTTTCAAATGAAGTTATTAGCTGATGCTTGGAGAACAGGAAGTAAAAAGAACACCTTCTTACAAATGGAAAGAAGAAACATTGTGTTGAAATCTGTTTCAGATAAATGTAATACTAATTATCATAGTTTATTAGACAGAAAAATCCAAAACATGGTAAGGTTGATGTCAGGAGTACCCATGACAAAACAACACTTAGAGACAAAATAAAATTCATTGATTCAACATATAGGTCCCAACCTGCTCCCTGACCTATACATGCTTATGTGTCAAATCAAATCAAATCAAATCAAATCAGAAAGAGGGTGAACTGAAACAATTTTTTAAGTCATTCCCTCAAATTCCATTAAAATTTCAGGGATGCAGATTTAAATTGTTTTGCAAGTCTACTGTAGCATGATATAGCCAAACTGATCTTCCTTGCTCAAGTAGAAATCTGTGATTAGAGCTGGCAAGATACCAGAATTTCCATTCTACTGGAACTTGATTGGAAGGGCAGGGTGGGAATAATCAATTTTGTAGCAGAAAAAATCCATTGGAAATTTTCTAAAAACCAAGAATTTCATTTTATATACCTGAGCTTCATTTGCAAAGTTTTCAAAGAAATTCGAGCTTAGGTGTACCTGGGCTCCTTGTTCCTTACATAATCCTAGCTGACGGATGAGGACCCAGAAGTCCAGCAGACATTTTCTAGCCCCCAGCTCTGCAACAGGGAGTGTGAGGAGTATGACTAATCCAGGTAGTGGAAGCAAGGGTACATCACGGAAATCCCTGCCAAGGAATAGAAGCATTTTATTTTCATCAGACAATAAACATTTGCATTGAATCAATATTTTATGTATTATCATGAGTTCAGTAATGTGATGTCAGTCTAATGTTTCGCACCTTTCAGCTTCCCTTTCCCTATTTTTATTTATTATTTCACAAAGACTTGTCCAACTAATGTATTTCATGTCTCACCATAATCCAGGTATCTCAGCCTAAAGATTTCAATTTTTCCAGCATGGGAATAACCCAATACATCATTTATTGCATGGCCTACCAAATTTTACCTTATTCAGCATTCAAAAGAATACTCTTATTTTGGTAGAAGTAGCTCATTATCAAACATTCTCAACAATTAAGATTCCTATGTAATGGATGACCAGTCATAATAATTTGACATATTTTTCCCAAAAAACCTTTTTGTTCTATTTCTTCCTATGTTAATCTTCATGTTACCTGATGCACAGATTTTCACTTGACATCACCTCATCAAAAAACACGGATAAACCCCATTTCCGTAACTTACTTTCCTTGCTTTATCAGTGATTCAGAATCTCAGAGAGCTTTTTTCTTGGTAATTCCCTTTCCCGCTTCCTTCATAGAAATTATTAACAAGCAATCACTTGCCTTACACATACTGTCTTCCCACTGAAACACAGTTCAAAGGTGCTGCCTGCTTTTCCATTCCTTGTGTGTTTTTCTAGTGGAGATGATTATGTTGAGACATTCTGTCAGACAACAATTTTCTCGATGCCACTACTTTAAACATCTCAGGTGGCAAAACATCAGTGTCTGCCATCATCCCACATCCATGCCTCATCATCCTACCAACAAGAATTCCTACCACAACAGTAGTCCCTTTGAGGCTGTTACTTGAACATTCTTCCTCCTTTTCTCAGGTATTTTTACTGAATAATTTTCCATAAAATCATTACCGTCTGCTGATGACTTCATTTTGCTTCTGTTACATTCTGAATATGCATAGGTTTACAGATCCTTATCATCCAGCCCAAAATAAATAGAATTTGGCTGTAAGACCCCTGCTGTGCTCCCACTGAGGTACAAACCTTCATAAATTTAGACATAGACACAGCAAAAAAAGAGAGAAAACAATAAAATAAATAAGAATGGATTTTTCCTCTAGAGTCTAAAATACATCTAGACAAAATTTACTAAACGTATTCCATGGCTACTTTCACATATCACAGCAAAAATATTCATGTATTTTTAATTCTAACTGTAAGTTTCTATTAAGTGCTTTATGGCTATAACTTTGATCAGCATTCTTTCTATTTATTTTTTTCTTTTTTTTGTCTTATTATCAAAATTACAAAGGTATTATACAAGAAAAGTGAGATCTCAAGGCTTATTAGCTGTTGCAAAATAATTGTCCAAAAAGCATAAAATAAATCCATATTGTGAAAGCAGAGATACTCCTTGTTATAATGCCAAAACCATTTGTCACTCTCTGGGTAGCATTTCTATGTTCAAGAAGGAACAACAGTAACTAAATCTTAATCCTATCAATGCCAAAGGAATTGTGTTACTGCAAGTTATTTTTTTTTTTTTGCTTTTTCCTTTTACAGTAATACTTTTTTCACATAGGCAAACTAATTATGTTTGAAGTTTATAAAGTGTCTGAGAGGTGATGAACAAATGTGTAATTATTTAATCACCAAAAGAAAGGTTATATTTAGAAATACGCATCCTTTTGAAATTTCTCCTAATTATTGTACTGGGAGTCAGACCACAGACTCTGAGGATCATCCAGTTACTGCAAATTTCTCTAATTGAAGGTAATTGAAGCCTAGTTCATTAATTAACAAAACATGGGTCAACTTAGGAAAAACACTGAAAACAGTGAAGATACAGTGACCCAGGTCATGTACAGTAATCAGATCAGAAATGTCTGCGATACCAGAACAAAAAGATAACCTTACATTGTATTCTTTTTTGAATGAGAAAACTTGCATTTTTTTATTTTTGTGTAGAAAATTCTGAAATGTCACAATTTTTTATGGAATCAAAATTCTCAGAAGAGCAACATTGCAACATCACCAAAGAATTGTCTGTTCCTTCATGCATTACAGTTTTGGATTAGAGTACAGCTCACTCTATGTCAGTGTGCTTGTCAGGTTCCTTTTCTAAATAAATATATGAAATGTACATCTGGTAAGGCAATTTTGGTTTGGTTTTGTTGGTTAGTTTTTCTTTTTCCAGCATTAATTACACTGCATTTCTCAATGGTGAACTTCCTTAAAGTACTTTGGAGAATACTGACCCACATTAATACTGAGTTTGAAAAGAATGAAGTTACCTTTCTGAGTCACAGGACTGGGCACTTCTCTCTCTGCAAGATGCAGGAACAAGTCAAACTTTCACTGGCATTTTATATGTGTTTCAATGATTCATCATTCAGTGTGAATCCCTGAATCCCTACATAGCCCCCATTTCCACTCTCTGTATGGCGTACTTCAACATTTTATAACTGCCTCAGACATCTAAATGTTAAATATCATAACACCTAAATTATATTGTGGCATATTCAACATCCATTAAAGAGCCTAAGCTTCCCTCCAGATCTTTTGGCTCATAATTAAATTGATTTTGGGAGCTCAACTACAAGTAATCATGTCTGGAATTTTTATCCAAGTGTACCAAAAGTAATCTTCATTACATTTTTAATGTTCCTATTTTGGGAGAAAATCATAGTCCACCATAAAAATTTGTCTTTATTACATCCTCATATTCATGAGGAGCTCGCGAAGAATAAAAATCTGCTTTCAAGAAGTTTGTACTACATAAAATCTTAATTTTCTGTGTGGAAATCCTCCCAAAGGAATAATGGAAATTCAAGACTGCATGAAAAGAAAGTTTAAAAACTCCTAAGCTTTCATAGTGTTTCTGTGGTTTTCTTATTTTATTTTCTAGAATTTTATTTCTGTGTTGGTTTTACCTCAGATGAGCATATGTTTCATCTCATCTAAAATGGTTTTTGCCCCAGCAACAAATGCCTTCCAGAAGGCTGACAGTGTTAAAGTGCTGATGTGAAGAACCCACGTACTCAAATTTTCAGTGTTCCAAAGTAATGACATAGAAACTATGGAAATGTTTCAAAATATTTTTTTTTAATATATGATAAAAAAAATTCCTTGTGGGTTTAGGTGTGGTTTCTAATTTATGCTATGCATAGTTTTTCAACCCCAGCAGTGTGTATCTTGGTAGGCCTACAATGACATCTTGTGGCTACTCTGAGCTGATGACTCAATGATCAATAAAATGAAAATGTCTACTTTCGAGAAATCTTTAACACATGAACAGAAAAGTTATCCTCAGTGAAGATCCTGCACAAGACAGCTGCCTGTGACAGCAGTGCCTGGTCTAACTCCTGACCAGTCATTCCAGTTGCGCCACTTTTCTGTCACTGGAGAATTAATTAACTTTCCATATAAAAAATCTTCTCTGAAATTGGCTACACTACACTGCGTAAGTGAAAACTGAAATTCTTTAGGCTATCAAAATGTGAGAGATGAGTTTAAATCTGCAACATTAGGAAGAAGGAAACCAAACCTAAGAGAGTGATTTACTAAGTCAGGTCCAAAAGAAATCTTTTTGCACAAAATTCAGAGACTTCTGGTTTAGTTTTGTTTTCTCTCAGCTGGATGGCCATTACATTGGTTAGCTAGCTGCACCTATTTTTCTAGGATCAGTCCTCAAATATTTTGAACAGCTATCCATTCTCATTCACTTCCCTTTCTGCAACTATGAATTGCAATAAACTTCTTGGGATATGTATGTTTACCTAAAGCTATGTAACAAATTTTAATGTGACCATGATTTTTATTTTATCTGTCCACAGATTTCTCTGACTTAGACACTTTTGCCTCCTTGATTATTCCTTCAATGGCTTCTTAATTTTAAGTGAACTCTTTCAGTGACAGTCTTGGGTTTCTTTCCTTAGATATTTATCTGCTAATAATTTGGAAAAAGCCCTGTAGCCATGTCTCTTCCCATCTTTTGTTATCTCATAGCTTCTTAACTGAAAATTCCTGATAAAATTTGAGGATTCATTGTCAATATTTTTTTTAACATTTCCTCAGATCATATTTAAAGACTTGCAAGGCAGTTTCCTGCTTTTGGATAGAACAGCAACTTTCTAATTTTGATTTTTGCAGATCGATATATCATCATAAAAAAATAATAATAATATAAATGTCTTCATGGTTCACTGCGGAATCATCAGCAGCATAACTTGGAGTATTATTAGATTTCAAAGTTATTTTAACTTTTTTTCTCTCACTTGTGAAAGACAATCTCATAAAGGTAATCCAGAGCTCAAACCCTTTCCCTTTGAACTAAACTGTAGTGTTATTATAAATACACATATACATATGCACACACATAAACACACACACACATATATATATATCTCAGTGTATATACATTACAAGCCTGAGTTCTGGGAGGACTGTCAGGGAATTTTTGGAAGATAAATTGCCCATCCTTTATTAAACCCATAATTAACACAGAAGTGCTTGATTTCCCTGAACATTATGTGTGGCAAATCTGATTAAATGCTTATTTATTGCTCTTCACTGCACACAGGTAGTGTCACACAGAGTTTTGGCTGAAGTAAAGACTATGCAAAACACAGCATTTGGGCTCAGGGGGAGCCACCATTTGGTTGAGGGGGAAGACAAAAACACTCCACCCTTTCCAGCAGTACAATGGGAAGTTCAGGGAAGGAGAGGAGCTGGCAGGATGGATATGAGCTGGGGAGCTCAGATTTGGCAATGACTGAACACTCTCACTGAAGGGAATCCACATCAGTCTGAAAATAGAATCATCAGTTGCATTAAGAATCAACAGAAGCATGAGGTGAAGAATGAGGCGGCAAAAGGATTTTGGCAAAAGGAGGCTGCTGGAAGGCTGCAGTACCCCAGTGAACAGTAAAAAGAAGAGCAGGCATGATGAGAACACTGCTCCCTCAACCATTTTCAGTGAGGGTGGCTACGCATACCTACTACATAAACAAGTGGGAATGAGTGGAAAGAACTCTACAGCTGAACTTCTACAAAAAGTTAATGTGAGACTTAGGTTCTAGCTCTAACGTGGAATTGAACATCCTGTTTTGGTAGGGAATTGAAGTTTTTCAAACATAGTTGGTATGCAGTTGATGAAGTAGAAATTTCCAGTGTTAAGAATTACTTGCTGTTGTCAACAGTATTACGCTGCCTACTGGTGTGCTTTAAACTGTAAAGTACAGGCTTGAAAACCTTTGACAAAAAAGGACTCCCTGTATTTGTTATGAACAATCCCATTTGTATTAGCTGCTACCTTGAGGTGATCAGTAGTATATGCAACAATGTTATCAGATAGACACAAATCTTAGAAACAGAATCCAATGTGTTGGAAGAGAGCTCTGGAGGTCTTCCAATTTCAAGCTCCAGCTCCAATAAAGTCAAGTTGAAGGAGGTTGCTCCATCCTCAGTCTGAGGATGGAGATTTTACAGGCTTTCTAGGCAATCTTTTACAGTATTCCCCTGGAATAAAAAAAATCTCACTGCCTCGGCAGCTTACCTATATTTCTCCATTCTTTCTACTTCTGCAAAAATTTATTAGCTCCCAAGTTATTAAATTAAAACTCTTATCTTTGGTTTTACACCAAATTACAGCTGCAGTATTTTTTGTTCATTTACTTAAATTGACATCCCAACTAGAATGAAAATAGAGCAAAATTTGTCCAAGTCTACATTTGGATTACCTTAGACATCTGCTGGCAATCTTCACTAAGCCATGTGCCAGAAGGTGCTACTCTTCTGGCAGAGCTGCAAATCCAGTTGCCTCAGGCACTTTGAAATTCAGGAGATGAACAGTGTTGCACCTTGGCTCTCTAAGGACACTGATCCAATATGCAACAACATACAAAAAGAAATTTATTTGAAATTGCCTGATTCGGGAGAAAAACACCTTTTGCTGAACAGCCTTATGCAGGGATTCCAAACCAGCCCCATGCAGCCACCCTCTTGGCATCCGTGAACAGGCACAAGTACAGGGAGGTCTTGTGTGACAATAATCGTGCATATGTTGTTTTGTTTTGCTGGACAATAGATTGCCACTGTCAGTCGACTGTCACTTAATATCAATCAACTCATTAGAAGCTCTTGACTTTCTCCTCCAAGCTACTCACAAGGTCTGGTAGAAGAATGCAGGCAGTCCTGGGCTTTCATTCCCCCTCAGGAAACTGGAATAGGAACAAGGGAGTACTGTGTTGTGAGGTGGTGAAGGCTAGAAGCAAGATTTAGATGAAGGCATGATTTGAGCTACCCCTGCAATCAGGAAGGACAGTATTGAGGAGGAAGGAAATAGTAGGAAATTAGGTTGTTACTGTGAAAGAGGAGGACTAGCACCATGTGTACAAATGCCGAGGTAAACTGCATTTGGGTACAACTCATCCAAAAAGTGGGGAAAAGGGGAATAAAGGAAACATGGGGTTTTCCTAGTCACCAGGCCATTTGTACATCCTACTATATTTCTTTGTGCTACTTTTTGAATGTAGTTAAGAGCGTACCTAAGAATATGAGTATCACAGGCCTAGGCAGGATGCTATAAACTGCTACAGCACATACCTGAGGAGGTACAGCCCATTCCTGGCATGTGTCTGTTACAGATGGATTTTTAAAATCTTTTTAATTTTAGTTAAATAAAAAAAAAATGTATCTTGAGATTGCAAAGCACAGCTTCAAGCCAACTCATTTTCTTCCCCAACCCCTTAGAAGGTTTCTACAAACTACGCAAATTTCTAAGAGATTTCCAAAACTACTATAATCTCCACAGGAGGCTTCCCTGTATTCTATAATTCAAAGGCTGTCTCCAACCTTAAAATTGACAAGTCCTTGAAAAGCAGTCAGTTTATTATAATTCAGATTCTAATCAGGTTCCACCACTCGTTATTACTCTAACCATTTTCTGGAATCTTATCCAGGACACAAACTTCCAAAAGAACTGTTATAAGACGTGGGTTGGTGCAAACTTCATGGGAAAGGTAGGATTCCATAGCTTTCTCTTTCTTGTGATAAGGGAACCTGCTGTGCCAAGCCAAATGCCAGTGCCTAATGCATACACAGGGAAAATAGGGAAACGGAGGGAAAAGCTGTCAGCCCATCTTGGATAAACCTAGCAATTACTTTTTGGACTCCTATTCCTCAGCAGTGGGATCTTGTGCTGTAAAAACAAAGTAAAATCAATCTGAGGTTAACCTTGCTGATTCACAATCATGTTGAAGAATAGGCTTCATTTGAGACACAATATATTGTTCTCACAGAAATACCTATGGGAATCCACTTATTTTCTATTGCTCCATTTTAATTTCTCAAGTGCAAACTATCAATTTCGTATTAGGACAGAATGATCCCTCTCTTATCTGCTTAACTCCCCAGATATTTGATATCAGAACCTAAACTTAATCTTTAATAGGAAACAGTGAATAATAGAATTCATTAGACTTTATTGCTATTGTAAACTGTCCTGTGGTGCACAAACTATCCTTTTATTACTTTCTTGATTACAACAAAATTGTACTTGCCTGCTGTATCAAAGTTAATGACCCAAGAGTATGAATGGAGCTGCTAGCAGCTAATAAAAGTGCTATTGAGGAAGGTATGCAATTAAATAGCTTCAATTAATATGTTTATGTCTTACTGATTAAAAAAAAAGTATTCTGCCATCTACAATAAACTTCCACCACGAGAATGATTGCAGAAATTGTATAATGATGCATCTTTTTAAGTAATAGAATTGGCCGGTACAAACCATGATTCAGAAGACCAAGAGCAATACTTTTAAAATCAAATGTATAAGACAGAGCAATGATACACAGGCCTGAAAAAATATGAATACTAGTTACTAGAACCACACTATGGATCCAAGCTTGAACATGTAATTTATAAGGAACTTCAGAATAGAATACTGAGAAATATGTTTATGGGCTTAAAAACCAGTGAAAAGTATGCAGTGAACACTCATAGAGTTGCAGGGAAGGGAATATAAAAACAAATGCAACATATAAATCTATATGGCCTGACCTAAACATACAGTGCTGCTTACCACTGGATACTCCAGTCCTGGGCTGACTGTATGATGCTCTATTCCCTATCGTCTGCCCTATGCCAGACATGAGTTCTGTGCCTTTAAACCTTTCCTAAGGGAGAGGGGGGGAAGCCAGTGGAATTCTTTAGGCAGCCTGTGTTCAAAAACAGATAACCCGCTTGCTCTCACTGCAGCAGAGCCAAGGAAGCACCTTCCTGCTTTTTCCAGCTCTCAGCTCCTTTTCTCAAGAGAGACAGAGATCTAAGAGTCTTTGCTTTTTGGCTAGCCTGCTAACTGAGGCAAGAACCTTTCCTGGGACTTCAGTTTTTCATCTTCTTCTCCTGGAACAGTTTGCTCCGGTCCAGAATATCATCACCAGGAGGCCCTACACCATGGCCCAAAGGGGCCTACACTGCCCCCCAGCTCCAGAGAGAGAGAGAGCCACTACCACAGAAAGGGCTCTGAATCTTCTCAGATCTTCTCCACAGTGAGAGGTTTCATTATTTAACAGTATTCATTCTTTTTTTGCTGTCTGCATGCACCCTGGTTGTTAAATAAGTAGGTTTTTTTCACTTTCCTCCAAGGAATTTTTTTCCGAACCTGGTGAGGGAGGGGCTGCTGAAATCTTCCTTCAATTACAGGATACGTTCATTTTGGACGTTTCCTCCAATTTGTCTCAAACCAAGACAAATATGTCCCTACTAACCATATAAAAGAATAAAACCCATAGAAATGTCATGATAAAGAGACAACGTGTAATTAATAGGTGAAGGAAGAATAGATCTAGAGTCACTGGTTTCGGATCCACAGCCTGTAACTTTTTATCACATAATGGGTCACTAGCACATGTATCAGTCACTAAACTTCCTGCCTGGTGTATTATCCGAATGCAAAATAATAACTCTGGTGTTGTAGGGACATAAAGAGCACAGTTGCCTGTCTCAGATGCTGTTAAGACCTCAGAAAGACTTTGCCATGAGATAAGCGCAGAATAGCGAGACAGGATGGCAATAACTCAAACCTGGAAGAGGGGATATCTGGCTAGAACATCCTGCGTAATGCATCCAGACAAAAATTCCCACCTTGGCAAACTGCATAATGAAGTAACTGCTTGTATGCCCATCACCAGTCAAACAGAGGCCACTCCAAGCTATGGGATAGATGGCATCTCTGACCACCAACCACAACAAAAGGCCCCCTGAATAGACCTGTGTGGGTACCTGGAACTTGGGCTGTATTTAAATCACCACAGCAGGAACCTGAGATAAGATAAAGGTGGTACTAGGTGTTACCTCAGACCTAAGGAGAGGGTAACAAAGCTGGGGGAGAAGAATGTATCACCACTAATGGACACAGAGAATGCAGAATTTGCAGGCCACAAAGAATGTGGAATTTATGGGCATCAAGGAAAGCCAATTCAGCAACTGTGTTGAAACCAGCTACGACTGGGTAAAAGGTAATTCCACCAGGGGAAGATCACAACCCACTAACCCAAGGCAAGAAACCCACTGATTCAAAAGAAGAGAAAGGCTGAGCCTGGGACTAATTAGCATCAGAAACAAGGGAATCATTTAACCAATAGAATAAGAGAACTGTATAGCCAATGACCATTAATTCCTTTTTTTGCTAAAATGTATAAATAGTGACCATTGCTGAGAAACCTGAGGTGAAGAAGGGCCTCTGGATCCACAGGTAGTGATTATCTTCTCCTAAATGTCTCTCTGTCTCCCCCCCTGTCCACCTCCCCATCACTTCTCTTTTCTATTTCTTTCTGTCTCTCTACATTACAATTTACTTTTAAATAAAATCTGTACTATTGACTTCAGCATATGGTCTTGTTTGCATTTTAATTCAGGCAGTGACATCTCTCAATAATCAGATCTTAACAGGTGTCAAGTGGAGTTTTGCTGATGAGCCAGTTTGAACACACCAAAAGAGGTGTAAATGTTCTTCCTGACCTATCAAGACCCTCAGAGGGAAGTGTTTAGAGGCTCAGCTGAACACAGAGCACCTCAGCTCAGCATTTGACCACCTACAAAACAACCTTTGAAGGAAGTAGAGAACTTGAGGAAACTTCAGCTTATGTATTCCTCCCAGCAACCAGGGGGGTAACATTGTGAGAGTGATTACAATGGCACTGGTCATGGGGATCATATTTGCATTGTGATCCAACTGTATGTTGTAACAGTTGTGATTAAGTTGTGATTGTGTGATAAATTACCCAACCATGCTGCTAAATGTAAATCCTGTGTAGAGTCAAGTACCTTCAAAAATGTAAGCTTGGTATGAAAACATTAAACCCTCCCTATGTGGAATATCTAAAAGATCCGTTCAGAAAGTATTGGGCCATGAAATAACCTGTCACAGTTATGTATAATTAATCTAAACTGGAAACTTGTGTGTTCAATTTTCAAACAGGTAAATGCATGCAAGTCTCTTCTTGATTTGATTTTGGCCCATTCCTCTTGATTTAAGCCATTATATGCAGTATTTCTTCAATTTCTAATTGTGTGTAATGCAACACACTGTTAAATTAACATGGGTGATTAGTACTCTGGTTCTAAACCCGTGAACTTTCTATTTCCTGCAGCTCTTAATCAAGCTATTGCTTAACTTCCTCCTGAACAACAAAAGCTTTTAAAATCTCTTTCAGAAGAATGAGTGGGTGAGTTCTGAAAGAATTGTTGTCTCTCCTGTACTGAGGACGTGTCAAACTAAGCAAAACCTTCTAGTAAAAAGTCTCATTAATACCCTGAAGATGTAAACTCTCTTATTCTAGTTATACTTTGTTCATAATTTCTCCAGATGTGATTTACATGTATTATAATTTTTTGCATTTAATTTTCTTTTATACTGTGCTGTAACAACCATCATTATTTGGATTCAGCATTACAAGTAGAGTTTTTTATAAACCCCCATATTTTTCCATAATTATAAAACTAGAATGTTGACACTTAAATGCAGAATAACAAAACATTAGGCAAATGAAGCATAAGTTCTATAATTCAAACAAAGTGAAAAATACTGAATTGAACCCTCTCAGGACCACTGCTAAACAACCCTTAGGATTATACTCTTCAAGCTATTAAAACAAGCCTACATTTTATCCTACAACACTGAGTGGAAAGCTATTGTGCTTTCATGAATATTTTATTTGAATCCCTGATTTGTAAGAAGAAATTTCTCTTCCGTAGACTTCATACAGAAGTGCAAACTATAAACTGAGTCTTGTAAAAGCAAAGTTCTTGATATGAAACATCGCTTTATCCCCACCTTGTGGAAATTTTATGCATATGTAATTACTTAGTTGAAAACTAAATTTGTGGGTATGATCTTAATGATTCTAATAATGTAGCTGTAGTAGGTAATGTATCCATAGAGACCCTCTTGCATTCACCTTGTCAGGGAGTTTATAGCTCCAAAATTAGATTTTCAATTATGTAAGCTTGAGCTGAATCTGTTTATAAGAAACACCATGAAAGAGGACACAGGGGAAGAGAGGAGATTACAGTATCAGAGCAGTAAAAATTCACATTCAGGTTTTGTTCCAAAGGCTGCTGATTCCAAACTTAAATCTGAAACACAGATAATAAGAGATGAACTAAGATGAATTGATGTTGCAGGATACAACTGTATTTCTGAGCATTAATCCCATCCATTCTAAAAACAATCCACTGAAGCATTGAATAATACATTTATACAAATATAAACCGGGAACATGGACAAATAATATAAGTTAAAAAATTAAAATCTTAGTTCTTACCTTGATCTGGAGTTGAGACTCACAGTGCAAAACTTCTTTAGGTGACAGCTCCACTGTAAAGTCCTCTACTCCCTGTTCTCTTCTGGAAGAGAAAATATATTATCTTCTTGTATTTAGTAGTCTGGAGAAATGCAGAAATGAAGAACTTAGGTGATCCCTGGCATCACTAAAGTTATCCCTGGCATTTGGTTCTCTGCTAGTATTAAAAATAGCATAGAATAATTTAAAAATCACTGTTAAGCTCTGTTTAAAAAGATTTTTTTCTTCACTATTTTCCCATTAGGAGGTTGTTACACAAAAACTTTACATTAAAGGTTAGGAATAATTTTTTTCTAATTTCCAGCCTAAACTCAATCTGTTTAATTTTTACTTATTTATTCTTTTACTAGTGTTAGCTAATTGACTGAATAATTATTTGCCCTTCCCTAGTGTTGTTCATTGCCATTCAAGTTTTCTGTTAGAGGCAAGAACCAAAACCCTTCAGCCCTGGTTTTCTTGTCAGAATGTGTCAGTGCCTTCATGGCCTCTTTTCCATTTACCTGGTCATCTTTGGAATATTTCCATGCATTTTTTTGCTAGAATCAACTCCTTCAAACTACACAAAGTCCCCTCACACAGTGTCTCAGCTAAGACTTTACACAAGGCAGTCCTGTTATCATATTGAAACATTTATTCTCAGTCAGCACAACAGAATCACAGTTCTTCAGGAGCTCTGTCCACTCTGCCTGTGTTCAATATGTTCAGAAAAAATAACTTTTTTCTCTTGAATTCTTTTTCTTTAATTTTTTTGTTTTCCCCATTCTCTTAGTAAAACTTTTTTTTTTTTTTTGATGTGGGACAAGAGAAACAATCAACAGTAAAACGATTTAATCATTTTATTAATTTATAAAATAAATTTATAGCTAAAAGATATTGTATTTAAAGTTGTATTCTTCCTAATTTTCCTTTAGTGATGTTTCAAATCTAATATATATAGTAAATATGGTATTGCTTATTTACAAGTCCACAAAAGAGGGGCAATTTTATTGCTTAGGTAAAAAAAACCCAACAAAACCAACATACACTGAAATAGTAGTCTTAATATTTGTGTAGTCAGCATGTTTCTTTCTGCTATTCTTTACTAGTTAGTTTTTATTTCATATTACGGACAAACAAAAAAACCCTAAAATGCTGAGGTTTTTCTGACTTTAGTGAGAGACAGAGTTTTACTTCTTGTATAAAGCCTTCTAGTAGATTTTAAATCTCCTGCTTCAAGCTATATCTTAACGGAAGAATGTCAAGCCTTTCAAAAGCACAGAACACAAGCTACTGACACCATAAATGTTAACAAAAGGAAGATTATGTAAACACATGAACACATAAATAGAACAAGGCAAGGGACCATTATCTCGATATGAGTTCATGTAGTACAGACTGGCCACATCTGTGCTGCACAGCTCTGGGCTGTGCCTCTCCTCCAGCCTGGATATGGTGGCTTTACAGATATAGCATAATTGTTATTTTTCATGTTATTTAAACTTCAGAGTGAAAGATGTAGAATGAAGACCATATTGTAATCCATCAGAATATTTTTACATGGGAAATTGAGGATAAGTGTTATAGATTTTATCTGAAACTATCAAGACATAACAGCAGCAGACTTCTTGAGGGACTGGTCAGGGACCATAAGATTTTTTTTTTTTTTTAACAGACAAAACCTGGCACAGTCTCATCCATTTTGCCTAGTGCACTATCCCAGAAAAACAAGCCTTGGTATTTTTTAAAGATATATGGGCTGACAGACTGAATTAGCAGTTAAGAAAAATGAACAACCAGACATTGGGTGCTTAAGTTCACCTTTCACCTTATAGAATGCGATCTTAAGGGCAAAACACATAAACTGGCTTCCTATGGGACACTGTGGTTATATTTTCAGGTATGGAAAGCAAGTACTTCATTGGTGCACTTCTATAAGCTCAAAAAAGCATCAGTGTTGGGTGCAGGGCTGGTGGCAGAGGACAGAAAAATCTTGGGGCTTAGGCTTATAATGCTTCTCTGATGCATCACAATATCAGTGATCTTTAATTATTTTTTTTATCATTAAATAACAGTGAACATCTAGGTTTTATATTCTCTTTTTCTACAATAAACTTCTAAAAGCATATTTTATATACCTAAATTCTGCAGAAAATCTGAAAGAAGCTCTGACCACATGTAATAATCAGGACCAGTGATTTGGAGGTATTCCTGTTCAACTCTTTTCTGTTTTACAGGTTTAAACAGTAACCTCTGGCTTTTTATTCTTCAGTTACAAATTTTTCATTCACCCTAAAAGACATTTGCAGCCTTTTGATATCCTGATAGGGAGAGGGAGAAATCCCTGCTTCCATCTCTTTCCTGAGGAAGTATGCCATCTTCACTCTGGCTAGAGCAAGATTCTGACAGCTGTCTTTTTTTTTTTTTAGTAGCACAGCTATGTGGATGTTTTTATGTGGAGAGAGAGAGATTTTGGGAGTGGCAGCTATGTAAGCATATATAGAGCAGAGACCTAAATAGACCTCCAGCTGAAATTCTGGCATAGCATCTAATCCCACACTTATTTTTTTACCCCTTTTAGTATTTGCACAAGTAAAAGGACAACACAAATTGTGTATTTTTGCCATTTTTATATGGCTGTTAAATTCTCTGAAGGTTTGGTCATTAGGATTCGGTGTTCTTTTTCAATCTCACAAAAAAAATCCCCCATACTTGATTAGACATTGCATCAGATACTAAATATTTTATCCTTGTTTACAAAGTACAATATTAGAAAACTTACAAATTCCTGTGGGGAACAATTGCAGTCATTCTGTGTGACAACAGCAGATGGCAGCAACACAACTTTTCAAAAACATGGCAGAGAAGTCCCGTCAGATATTTGACGTCCTTTTGCTAATTGCTATAATTCTGATGTCACAGATAAATTAAAAAAAAAATACTTTTATTTCATTCTTTTTCTGGTCTTATGGGATCTTCTTCCTCAGTCTCAATGACTGAGTTACTGCAAAGTAATGTACTTACAGAGGAACATCTTTCATCTTTCTTTTCACTCTGTATTTCAACCTTATTATAAGTGTTCTCAAATGTCTGACTGTCAAGAGGTGTTCTATATATATGTCTCTTAACAGCTGCATTTTTTTATTACTTATTCTTTTTATTATTATTTCAAAGTCGTGCTGAGTTTGTAAGTTGTGCAGAACTACCTTCTCTCTGGACTCATGTCCATGATATCCAAATACTGCTAAATAGATTTATTTCTCTCATATCAATATATATTTGTGGGTGGGGTTTTTTTTCAAATTCTTTCTTGCTCATTCAGATCTGTGCTCTAGTCTCATATCAGGTTGGAAATTATGTCCATGCCTCAGTGGTTTTCCTGTCCAGTGCTTGAGGTATGACCCATCCCAGCTCTGTTTCCATTCTCAGGGCTGCCTGCTATGTGACATCATTTTCTGATTCACTCCCTTTGCTGTTTTTACCCTGTCACCAATTTGTCATGTCATTTCTTTTTCTTATCACATCCTCTTTGCCTCACTAGCAGTACCCATTTTTCCATTTTCCCAATAATTGCTTTGCATGTCCCTCCACTCCATTGCCTGCACCAGTCCATTGGAACAGGTTGCTCTCCTCTCTCAGCACTGGCTCTGAGACAGGCACACACAGACTACCAGAATGATGAACAGCATTATATGTGGCACACGTGGCTCTGTGGCAGTTAAGGAGAGGCACTGTCACCACAAGCACAAGTACTGATATGTGGAAAATGCAGTGCACCAAATAAAATTATCAGATAAGTATATTATAAAACTACTTGATGACAGTTCCTTTTCCTGTGTTTAGTGTCAGAAGCCAAGTTCCAAGACTCTTTCCAGACTGCAGCTACTGCATGAATAATTATGAGATGCGTGCAGGAAGATATTTCACACATTTGGCAGATGAGAGAGGAGAAGAACGACGTCAGTCTTTGACAGGTAACATTCTTTCAAACCCTGCCAATGTTTCCACTTGAGTCAGAAATTTTACTAGATATTCCGTCTTTGAATTTGCCTAGTCACTTACTCTGGTGCCTTATTCTGGAGTTAGAGATTAACTGACTCTGCAGCCAGTTATAATCACTTTTAAGAAAAAAAGAAGTGATAAATACATATTAATGAAAAAGGAGGTTCTTGTTTTGGGGGATAAAAGTTTTTCTGAGGAAGCTCTCCTATTAATCTTAATAACTGGTTAAATCAAACAAGAAAACAACATGTATTTACGCCGGCTATTGTCATGCAGACCAGGTCTATAGGCAAGTCAACTTGCATCTGTAAAATAAGTAAGCATCTCCTAAAATTAAGCAGTGGCCAAGACACATTTCCCATACTTAAATTTATCAAGAACAAATTTAGCAAGAATGCTATTTAGCTTGGAATTTCCTTCCTGGGAAGGTACTATACATCGTTAAACTGAATTAAGACAGATCTAAGAAAATTACAGCTTTGGTAAGGTGGCATTTAGTTCTTTTTTTTTTTTTTTAAGGCTTTGCTCTTCTTGCCAAAATCTTGTTTTGATGATGACTTAATTCCTGATAAGATTCCCTACATTTGGAAAAACAAAAAACAGCAAAAACCATAACCAAAAAAACACCACAAAAACAAAACCACAACACAGCTGAATTGAATTAGTGTTTTTTAAAAAATGTTTTGCATTTTTTTCACCTTTAGGAAGGCACCAGAAAGTGGAGTGGCAAGGTTCTCCTCTGCCGTAACCCCACCTGTTTTGCTTATTAAACCAGATCTGTATTTTAATTATCTTTTAAGAGGAAATGCCATATAAAGAGAAGAGCTACACATGTGATGCATGTACCTGTTCCTCCAGCTGCGATCCAGACGGTGGATTTGACTGTGTTGTCTTCTTGCCAAGGAGCAAGACTGAAGGGTTGAGCCAGAGACAGCAGCACAGGGCTGGCTCTAATGTCTACCCTCTGCTGAGAAGCCCCAGCCAAAGCACTGGAGATTAGAAGATGTAAGACTCGCCTAAGTCTAGTAACTTGGTGGCATTTTGCATTTTTCAGGGTGTTTGATGCCCTTGGCAGGGCCAGCAGGTGCAAGATGTCATGTTTGACACCCCTTCTGGAGTAGAAGGTGAAGACCAGCAGAGATATATCCTAAAGCCTCTAAAATTACCATAAATATAATCTGGTCTATCTCCCTCTATGTTCTGGGGTCTAGCAATAGCACAGTTTATTTTTGGACAGCTAGCTTGGCTAGCTAGACATAAGGCAGCTTGACATGCAACTTCCATGTCTGCAGAGGTAACACCATTGACCATGGTCATTACCAAGTTGAGTTGTCTCAGGACCCCGTGCCTTTTAAAGCAAGTACAGCTCTACTCCACAGGAACTCAGAACTGTGCTTGTTGCTTTAATACCAAACAAGGCTTAGATACAGCTGGAAGCTGTCACTACTTAGTTTTACCATTCATTAGTTTAATTAAACATATGTTTGTTCTAGAAAGTGACAAGTACTTCTAAAAGGCTAGCATCCCTGTTTTCCCAGCAGGTAAGGTACGTCAGCATCATAAATAGCATTTTTATCGATTTTACCTGTAATATTCAAAAAAAAATTGCTGTACTACAAAAATAAGTGTCATTTGAAGTAGGGGATGGTGGTGTGGTGATTTGGATATGTACTATCTTGCAATGACAGTTATGTACAAATGCTATTTCTAAAGTAGGTGGAAAAACCTGCTTAAGATTAAAAAATCACTTTAGAATAATGAGCAATGCCTAGAAATCAGGTTCCCCACTGAAATCCTTTGGTTATTCACTCCCTGTTAATTCACTCCCACTTGCCACTGATAATTAAGGGCTTAATCTATTTATATATATACCTATATATAAAGACAGAGTGATTGAATGCTTTAATCTATGCTACAGAATAATTTCTAAACATACAGAAGTAGAAAAGAAACAGATTGGTCTTCTGAAAGCGGTTATTTAAAATCAGACCCTCTCAGAGCGGCTTACAAGCCACATTCTGTTTTACATAGTTTTACCACCAGATGTCAGTGCTCTACCCATCTGGGTCTGAGATTGACCATATCGTCATCCCTTTAACCGTTTCCCTCACTGTAACCAAAAGCTATAAAATAATCTTCTTGTGTTGTGTTTTGGGGGGCGGTGGTGGTGTTTATATGGAAAGACACTTTTAGTTAACGAGGAATAAGCAAGAAAATCAGCATGCTTTCAATTTATCCACACTTGTGGGTGAATAGAACACTCAGCTCTGTCATACAGGCTCTAAAAAAAAAAAGAAATTTTTTTTTCTTCCTGCAGGACTTTAATTGATGTTTAATTAAATTATATGAAAGTGGTGTGATCATGCCCTCAGAGGGCCTGATCATCAAGATACAAACTTGAATGCTAAAATTTCGCATTAAGATTTCTTGCAGCTATTTATAGCATATCTTGACAAGCAATTGAGGACAGAAAAGATATGTTTAATATTCAATTTCAGTGTCACCACAGCACTTGTACTTGATTCCACCTTTTTCTTTTTCTTTCTCCCTTTTTTTTTTTTTTTTTTTTTTTAGTGTAATTTTTTTGATAAAAGAAGGAT
>VXAD01002237.1:565389-667743 GCA_013399195.1 Dicrurus megarhynchus
AAAAGATGATGTCTTTACTCTGTATTCAGTCAGAAAATAAAAATTTTCCATAAGGGTATTCAACTGGTTTATGGTGAGGCTCTATGGACATTTATTCCTTCCCTAGCAGGTTTTCAGACACTTTCTGATGAGAGCATCTCTTAAATTTATGTTAATCAACTTCCTTTTAGAGGCAACAGACAGTTTTGTGAGATCCAAAATATTTCACTCCTCCTTAAGAAACCAAGAAATTAGACTGGATTCAGTTAATGGAAAAGGGAATAATAATACAATAAATAATAAAAAAAAACCACCTTGGGATTATGCAAATTCTCCTGTTCATGTTGTACCATTGTAGATATGAGTTTCTTAGATTCATGCTAGATGAACAGATCCATTTTAATATGTTTTTTCTCTTCTGGAAATGCCAATGTTGTTTGGATTTTTTTTTTTCCACCAATGTTTGTTGGCAATTGCTGATTAGTA
Organism: Dicrurus megarhynchus; assembly: GCA_013399195.1. NCBI lineage: Eukaryota > Metazoa > Chordata > Aves > Passeriformes > Dicruridae > Dicrurus > Dicrurus megarhynchus. The sequence continues at coordinate 565,855 of VXAD01002237.1, forward strand.
CAGGCAAAAGTACATTTCTTAATCTGGATAACTAAGATCAAGTAAAGCATTCTGAAGCCCTTAAAAAGACAAAATATTTTTGCTATCTTTTTTATCCTCGTGTTTTATGTCAAGCTTCCAATTAATCCTTATTTGAGGAAAACTGTCTGACTTGAGGAGCCATAACATAGAAAGAAGTTGTTCAGAGAATCAGTCCTCTAGGAAAAAAAACTAGAGAGTAGTATTTCTGCATGTCTTTAGGAGTTTCTTAATGTCTGTAGAGCAAGACAACCTGTGCAGATAGATTTTGGAGATGGCAGCATATCGTGTGTCACTCTGGAACACTCTCTGGTCGTAATTTAGCACACAGGGAAAAGAAACACATTCTATTCTAACTCAGCTCTTCCAAAAGGTTTCACCATGGGTAGTTTCTGGATCAGGCATTTCTAGATCAAACAAGAGACCCTAATCCTGAATCCCCACTGTACCGAATGAAACACCTTAAATTTCCTCCATGGTAAAACTCTTGAGAAAAATCAAAACAAACAGGCTGGTAAACCTAACAATTCTGTCATTTTAATTACAATTTGAACCCAATGAAAACATGAATACTGTTTTTTTGAGGCTGATATTTCAGCTAAAAATACAATCTGAAACTCAAACAGACTGTAGACATGAGAATTCTGAGAATGGGGGGTATCTGAGGAGTGTACTCACATCTTCATGACCTTTTAAAACACATCTGCCAGAAATCCTTGCAACTGAAGAAACTGTGATGAAAATGGGATGATGTAGGCACTTTTCTTATCCTCAGAAAATATTTGGTTAATGACCCAGTAAGAGACAAATATAAACTCAATGTCTTGCAGTTTCACTTGGGATTTTTCTTTTTTTATTAAAAAAATAGATTATTTTGAAGGTATATTGGTCACAGTCTGACCTTCATTAAACACCCATTTTTTGCTCATCCCTTCCTTAAGAAGTTACTGGGCCAAACTACTATAGTAACTGTTGAAAACTTGAAGCTCACATTCACTGTAAGTAGGAAGACTTGCCAGGAAACACCTACTTTAACTTATATAATCTCAAATACATATCCATATTTTATAATGACAGATACATTGAACAGTCCCGCCACCTTTGTTTTTTATTTTAACACCAAGTTCCTAGATAATGTTGCCATGCTAAGGAGGCCATTTCTAAGTGGCTGTCTAATTGCATTTCACAATTCCGTGACCTGAATAGCCTGAAGCCAGTGGGGCCCTCATCAAGGCTTATTTAAATTGAAGTCAGGCAGCTTCCACAGTCTGCCTCAGGAGGTTTCAATTACAGACATATGCAAGACAGTGCAGGGTCTTTCCATACCTGTTCCTGCTTAGATATCTTCATAAGGTGAAAGCATGCTTCAGTGTTTAGAAATTGTGGAATTGCAGAAAGGCTAGAAGGGCATTGGGGGTGTGTGGGTGTTGTATTTTTCCATTCAACTCTACCACGTTTTGAGTTTGGTTCTTTTTTTCCCATCTTGGGTTGACATAAGAATGATAAATTTTCAAAATAAACTCTTCTGTAGTTTTCTTTGCTGCAAAATGAAACTTTTCCTGACGTATACTGTAAAAAATATGATGTTTTCTATATCTCAGTCCTAATACGTAGGAGAAGTCTCCTTTTGAACCCCAAAACAACATTCTCCTTTGCAGACTAAAGAGGTATCCAGTGAATTGTGAAAATATTCTAACATTCATATAAAAGTCTAAGACCAAGAGATATGGGGAAATTGTGATTTGTTACCAAATGGCTTTGCAAGTATTAACAATTTTTTTGTGGTCATTTTGCAATAAATGACTAAGTTTTAAAAATATATATTTTTAAAATACAGTTTCATGAAAAGTATTGTGGGAACAGATGATCTTATCATTTATGAATAAGCTGATTATTTTGTGAATTTTGTAGAGTCATACTGACTTTAGAGAATGAAAGAAATCTTTAGATACTAAATAGTCTGGCGAACGTTTACAAATCCAGAAGTAAGGATACAGTGGAGTATATTGACGTCATAACTTGAAATGTCATTTCAGAGAGCAGATTTTACCAATTCAGTCATTCAGCAGTGTCCCTGACGTTGCACTACTGTTACTGGCTGGCTATAAATACAATATACTTACCCCTTTAGTCAGATGGACTATTCTGGTTTAAAGTAACTATTCTCAATAAATGTTTTAAGAGTGTATTACATTCACAAGCTTCTTCTTTTGTAAAAGACTAGTATTTAAATCTCATTTTCCTGTTGAATTTCACAAACATGGGGATCTGCTACTGTTCTGGATATACATAAAGACAAATGTCACAATTTTGTATTTCTGATTATTCTTGAAACAGCACATGTAATGAAGGGCACTGGTTCTCCAATGACTTAAATAGCTTCTGCACACTGTTTCTCACCTCAGTCCACTGCTGATACATTACATCTGTCTACTAATTTGAGTGTAGGATCTGGGGAAAAAAAGATATTTTCTTCTTCCTAGATGAGATAGTTAGGACCTGAAATTGCTTTTTCCTCCCTTACATTACGTTTTCCTTGGGGAAATAAACTCCCCTTAAAGAAGAACTTTAAATATCTGCATGTCCAACCACAAAATTCTGAATTTTCCCTCATGTCCTATCCCTTGTGTTTCAGCTACTGTGTCAAGTGTGAAGCACATGTCTCAACCTACAGATGTGGTCTGGTATGCTGGTTTTAGAAATTACCACCATCAAAGAGTGGAACGTGCTAGTCTTTACCAGGTACCAAACAGATTAAAATGGTAGGTTAAAAACAAATAGAATAATTACAAACTTCGAATATATGTAAAACTGTTGCAAACATTTAATGAAACATACATCTACCAGCATTGGGACACTATGCAATTTATTAGCCCTTAGAACATTAATTTATAATTTTGTTGAAACTGTCGTCATGTCTGTTCTGTGCAGTCACAGAATTCAACAGAAAGCACACTTGGATATGGGTAACCTTCAAAAATACGTGAATAGATGTGCACCATGAAACTGGATTCCTAGGGTATTTGTGCTTGGTGTAACACATCTATGGCATCTTTGATACGCTAAGCTTTGAAGGGTCTTTTTAAAAACTTCATTGAAAGTATTATGTATTTAAACTATGTGGCACAATGTACCTCCTTAATTTGCTTTCACTGAAGATGTGTTATTTTTCATTGAATATCTTTTGTTGGCTATTCGGATTCAAAACTCGTTTGAAATGCAGAATTTTCATCTGAACAAAATAGCATTTGATAATAATTACTGAATGTACTTCAAAATAATCATACAATGGAAAATTGATGATCTCTTGAATATAATTTCCTAATACTAATGATATATTACCATAATTGCTATATGGTCACCATTTTTGGAACAGTAAGCAAAAAAATTTCGGTTTGGAAAACCAATTAAATTATTAATATGAATTGTATTCTACTATTACACTTATTATTTGTGGCCTTGAAACAAAAACTATGTTGAAAAGATGTGTTTTTCATTTAGCAATCTTTGCTGTTTGCAGGGTGTCATTTAATACTGAAAAAATGGCAGATGAAAACAAAAAAAATCATTAATGTAAGAGGAATACTAGCTTCATTAATATTTTCTGAATGTACTCTTTTATAAATGTAATTCTAAGGATAACAAAGCGATCATGGCCCTAGGATCCATAAAAATTTACTAGTATAAGCAGTATATAGTAATCACCACCACTAACACTTATGAATGCATCAGCACCAAGCAACAGTCATTTTTCATTTCCCATTCCAGCATGCATAATGCAAACCTACACCAGTACAGAATAAAGAGTCTAAAAATATCTTTATGCTTAAGCAAATACAGCAGACAAAAGACAAAAGAGCAGGGCAGTAGCTCATACACTTTTTTCTCAGTGGAACCTTCTCATTGACAAAATGTCACTAAATTTAAAGTAATCATCATTATAAAGGAGTAGAAAAATTAGTCCTGACAGAAAAATCAACACATTCATATATATTCCCAGAACTGACAAAAAGATTCTGCTCCTAAAATAGCAGCATGGCAAGCCTATGAATACCCAGAAAGACAGAGATCATAAAAGTATAATACTATGGTTACAACACAGACACGTGAATACAGACACTTGTCTGAATACAGCAAGACAATACTAAAAATTCTTAGCACATACTTAAAGGTGTTTTATTAATTCAAAAAAATAATCATTATATTCTACTTCAAAGGTAATCCATAAACATATTTTAAAAAAGAAAAAGAAAAAGAGAGTATTGAATTAGAGAATAATATTTTCATAATAGCATTGAGTGATAGTATGGAAATTGAACAGCTGATCCTAAATCAGAACCAGAAGGTATTAGCAATTCAGATGAGGAGTAGAGTGTTGGGTAGCTTACCATAGCAATGACTGCTGCTCCAGCTCCAGCAAGTGCCACAATGAACAAGTGGAATGTCATGTTTAGCTGCAAAGGGAAACAAAGGAAAGGACTTTCATGGTTGTACACCGAACAGAAGATGAAATAGAATTCAGAATAACGTAGAACAAATAATTAACTTCCCGGTGCCACCCTTCCACAAAAGTAATGGATAGGAATATTTTTCCAAGAGATTGACATCACTACATGTCATTGTGCTTGTACTTGTTTTGTTACAATGCTCATACGGGGAAAAAAGCATAACTCCATTTAAAAATATAGCATTTACATAATAAACTATTAAGAAAATTAATTATTTAAAAATAAACGCTCCAGTACATTTTGAAGGTTTTGTTTGGGTTTTTTTTATGTTACAATACTACCTTACAAGAATTATGTTGGTGGTGGCTTCTCCAGTGGCAGCCTAAGAAACCCCATTTTCCCTTCACTAACTGTAGCTTTCCATCCACATATATTGATACACTTTCCTCTCAAATTTGCCAATCTAATTTGTTCATAGTGATATAATATAAACCAGGTTACTTACATAATTCAAATTAACCACCTTCCTCACCTCACCTCAAACCAAATTATTACTTTTGCTTTTAATTTCAGTGACCTGGTTTATGCAGCAGTCACAGAGAGTCAACTACCTCACAAGAGCTGCATTTTCTAAGATGGTTTTTGTATAAGTGTGGATTGTGTACCTTCACTCTAAGATTTATTCAGCCATAGTAAGACCCAGTAAAAAATTTAGCACGTCTTGATCCCTCTGGCTTCAGAAGGATCAGCATTTTTGCCTCTCTGTGTTTCAGGTAGATGTAATTTTGTTTGTCCTGTCTTCATCCTTTATCATTTAAAAACAAAACCAGAACCCTCAGCTGCACTGAAAGAGGTGGCATTTGCCCAAGGGAAAAACTACAAAGAAAAAGTACTAAGAGGTACTATCCTAACAGACAACAAGGTTTGGCCAAATCTATTTGAAATCTTTACTCTCATGTCACAACAGTTATCATAAGCCCTTCAATCAATGATTCATTATATGGACCTATTCATCATGCAGCAGGAGCATTAGCTTTCAAAAACATCTCAGTAACAAAGAACAAGATATTGGAATTATTAAAAAACCCCAGCCAAACAAACCACAAGTGCATTTAGAAAACAAATGGATGGAGAAATTGCACTGACTAAATTTGGTACTTGGTAAAAGATTAGGAAAACTACTTGCCTGACTCTATTTTTCACTGTGATTATATTCACCACCATAGCTAGAATTAGAACAGTAACTGTAAGGAAACATAGATCAGCTGCTTCCTACTACAACATATCTTATGGATTTGCCAAAAATACAATCACATTTATTTACCTCATTAGAGTCACACATCTTGATGAAACTTTCTGATGAAGTGCAAACCTTCTTTTCCTCTCCAACAGTTACAATACCTGGAGAAGAACAAATACTCACATTATTTAGTATTCCTAGTACAGATTGACTTCCTTTATATGATTAAAGCTAAGAACTTATTTTAACAATGATGTCTGGGTTTTGTTGACAATCAGGAGTCTGGAGCAACTCTCCTCTGAAGACAAACTGAGCCAGTTGGGGTTGCACAGCCTGGAGAAGAGAAGGCTCTGGAGAGAACTTATATCAGCTTTCCAGTAAAAAAAAAGGGTCCGTCAAGAGGGCTGGGGAGGGACTTTATACAAGGGCATGTGGCAGTAGAACAAGGGGTAATGGCTTAAACTGAAAGAGGATAAGTTTAGGTTAGATGTAAGGAAGAAATTCCTTATTGTGAGGGTGTTGAGGCACTGGGACATATTTCCCTGAGAAATGGTGGATGTCCCATCCCTGGAAGTGTTGAAGGACAGGTTGGATGGGGTTCTGAGCAACCTGATCTAGAGGAAGGTCTGCCTGCCCCATGGCAGGAAGTTGGAACTGGTCCTTAAGGTGCCTTCCAACTAAAACCATTCTAGGATTCTGTTCTATTTCAGCCAGCACTAACAAAATAAAAGGTTGTAGAAAGAAAAATTAATACACTTGAAGGGATCTATACAGATAATTGCTTTTTAAACTCACCTGCCATGCTGTGTAGGAAAAAACACATTAAAAAATAAAAAACCCCATTAAAAAATAAAAAAACCCAACTTTTCTTTCCTGTCATGAAAGAAAAATATCAAATATTTTATTTCAAGTTAATTGAAATGTTCACTATGAATGAAACTGTTTCTTTGCCAGGAAATGCAGCATCTTTTATATCTGCACTGAACAATTAAAAATATACTCTGATTTTATTTTAGGCCAAGGATACAAAAGAAAGACAAGAAAATGTCTGTTGAGATTATGATTACCCAAAGCTCTGTGGGTTGAGAAACCACTGAGGCCACAACATTAGAATCAAATCAGTCTTGTAGAAGGAAGGAATTGAATTACCCTCACAAGAATTCTCAAACATTTTAAGATTACAAATCCCTTTCTATCCAAATTTCACATCCTCTCAAAACACACATAGGTGCGTATCCCCAAACTATTCTAACCTCCACTGCTCAGGCTTTAGCCCCACTCTCTCTCTGTCTCTCTCTCCACCATTGTCTGAGAGTGTTACTATTGGTATTGTTGGTCCTCATCAAAATTTTTGAAAGCAATCAATCTTGTCATGTCCCAATTCACCTCTGCAGAGACAGCTGATACCCTAGGATCTCACATCTCCAAGTCAGTGTCCTACCACAAAACTAGAGCCATTCTCCAGATAAATGACTAATTAAGCATTTTAGAAAACTTCCATCAATTTCTAAAGAAGAGGCTAAGCAGATGCCAGATTTTCATTGGGAAAATGGACAAAATTGACTCAATTTTTTCAGGTATGGAAATGCAGTTCAACTCTTACACACTGCCTAGACTAGTGCGTGAAAGGGCAGAAAGAGACACTTAACAATTGTTTCAGAAACACTGAACTGTTCATTTCAGATACATGGAAGCAAAGCAGTGGAATGCTTTCTTTTGTGAAATCTTACTTTTCATTTAGTGCTTTTTATTTACATACCATACTGGCGAAGATCCAAGCAGAGATTAGCTCCATCCACTACAGTGGCATTTCGGCAAATGGTCCACAGGTTGAAGTACATGTAAACAGGCAGAGAAGTAAAAGCTGTAACGCCAAGCCAGGCCAACATAAAGATGTATGTCAGCATAATAAACTGCAGTAAAAGAGGGAAAAACAAAACCAGTGGTAAGTCAGAACTTAACTGATACACCATTGGAAAAAAATGAACCACAGAGAAGTAACAAATGCATCTATGACTGACTTTGTCTGTTTCTGTCCTTATTTAATTTATGGTTGTGGTCTGATAATCCATTAATGATCAGGTCAAAATTATGCCAGAGCACTAACATGATGTTTCTGAAGAATAAGAATTATGTTTCTGGATGTGCAAGCTTACTCCATGTTCCTCTCACTCTTGTGCCAACGATGGATGCACAGCACAGCACCTGAAGTACAGAGAGATGCATGCTTTCTGAAGTGTATCTGTCCCTCTCTCTTATCACCACCACTCCACAGTTAGGAGAAGAGGCCATATGGTTGTATCTTCCACTATCAATTATGATGTAAAAAATGAAAATTAAATACTGTAGGTTTTGATTCTTTTGATTTTAAAATTGGACTTTTAATAGAAACGAGCCTTTTTCTATGACTGCCACAAAATCTCACTGGCAAATCCATTTTGTGTGGAACCAATGCGACTGTATTTTTACCATTCTGTTATTGCATTCAGATATATTTAGGGTCTACGTACAATCTAACTCAGCAGTCAGAAAGTAAAGTAGGGTGCTTACTTCTATTAATAAGAAAAGCGGTAGATTACATGCTTTGCATCGTATGTTCTCCAAAGGCTACATGCTTGCTTTCTTTAGCCAAAAGCCTCAGGACTACAGCAATGTGCTCTCAGGAGGCAATGAACTCTCCTTGCCTTCTCAGTCAGTAGTCATGTTGGCATACCCATGTCTTGTAAACATGTAAACATGCTGCCTTGCTGCCCCTTTGCTGCCCTGAGACCACTGGGAAACACACTCATCAATAACAAACCACTTTTTCATTATATACTGTGGAAAGGATATGAAGAGGCTACGTGGTAAAATGTGGAAATCGGTCTCTAAATATGGAATACAAATAGCTCCAGCATTTTGTGGCTTCAGAAACGCTGATGAATCTAAACACGTTACTGGAAACAAAAATATTTCAGCACACTAACACTTTTGTCGCTGCTTACCTCAGAAAAATATTGGCTCTGAGAATAAGAAGTAAGAAATATCTTTGGAAGCTGAATAAGCTGGTCCACAATCTGCTTAAAATTAAACCTTAAAGAGTAAATAAGGGGAAAATGGAAGATAATTTCTTGTTTCGTTGTTTTTTTTTTTAATGTAAGTTCTCTCACATCCTGTAATACAGGAAATAGTGTAATATAAATTCAGATTTTAGTTACAGAAATCAAATAAGGTCAGACTCTAAGCAGTTGTAAATGGTACTAAAAACTGTAGTAGGATAGCTTATCTACATTGACCTGATCAGGAAAAACAATCCAAAACATCAAAAGGTCTGAATTTTAAATTAGGTACTTTTATTGCTTTGAAGTTATAGGATGGGTGTTCTCAAGCAACACTAAAGAGACCTTTATTTGATTTACTTAAACTCGCTTCCAAATATGATTAAATAAAATTAATTTTTATTCTGAGGAAGTATATTTACATAGGGATTTAATGACATTTAATTAATCCAGTTTAGAATTTATTTCAGATTAATTTTCCTTATTGTCCCTAGGTGAATGAGACTTGTAGAAGTAGTTTGAAGAGCTGTTTGATACTTTTCAGCTATATAATAGTTATAATACTTACCAGCTTTCTCTCCTTTTCTTTAGTTAGTAGTCCATGTTTCAATACTCGTACTTTATCTCCTTGCCTACCATTTTGAGAGTTACAAACTATTTTAACTTTTCACTCAACATCCAGGGAGTTGAAAAGGAAAATTGATGTTTCGAATTTACGCATAAAGATTTCTAAAAATGCGTTGATGCAGATAATGGCTGTCTTCCACTCCAAATTTTCCCAAGAACCCACTTACTAGAAACCCAACTGATAAAACAGTGAAAGTGATAGCAAAGCCCATAATAAATATGGACCCTTGAATATTACAGTAGACATTTCCATGTGTCAGTTGCTTTATATATTGGAAATTCTGTTCCATCTATTGCAGAGAAAACAGTTAACACAAGTAAATACTGTACATGCTACTTTTTTTGTTGTTGTTGTTATTGTTGTTTTACTGTTTTCTTTTTTTCCTTTCCATATTACAGTGTTAAAGCTAATGAAACCACATCTGGCTCAGCCCCAGGCACGCACTTACAAATAATTACTTGGAAAATTACTTAGAAATGTAGATTCAAGGCTATGAATTCCCAACTAAACTGCTGTGTCCAATCTTAATTTATTATCAAGCTTAAGACTCCACTCATTTTTTTCTAAGGCAGGAGTAAGAAATAAGAAAGAAGACTGTTTTGGTGTAGACTTTTAATTCTCAGTTGACTATATTCTAGAAGAATTTTAAAAGTAAACCAGACTCCTAGCCTATATTCTGAGCTTGTCAAAAACAAGCAAGTCTGAAGTCTTACTTGTGAGTCTTCTAGAATTAGTGAAATAACAATATTTAATGAATTTAGTCCATGTCTCAGTGAAGCATATCTATAATAATTTAATGGAGTACTCAATCTTTTATATTAGTTACATTACTGAAATGCAATAACTTTTTTTATGACTGAGCTCCATATAGATTTGAGAGTCTTCCTATTTTGTGATTAGCACCAAATGGAGTAAAAAAGATAGGCCTTACTATGAGCATTACAAATTCTTTTTAATATCCATTTATTTTCTGTTCTGTAGTAAGGATGAAGAAGCCTGCTTAAAAATCTCAGATAATACAAAGCATTGGTATAGCAAAGAGGGGGAAACCAGACCTTATTAGTCTGTAAAAAATCTGCCTTGGGCATAAAATGATAGCCCTAGAAATCTGTCAGATGATAGTGCTGTGAGTCATAAGAGCTGCCTTCTCAGAGAGAATTGTGTGCTTGTTTATGGAATGGATTCTCTTTAAAAACATGGATCAGATTGGTTGAGTATCTCAGAAAAGTCGCTCAAATTATGATTTCATTTTAAAAACATATTTTAGAAAAGGAAGAACTTCAGTTTTCCTGTCAGTTACTTTCAGCTGAAGAGCCAGTGGCCAATGGCATGCCTAATTACGTGGCATAACACCAAGAACACCAAGAAGACAGGAAAAAATGGGGAAGCTTCCTTTGTTTTATGTAAGAATAACTAAAATATAAAACTTCAAGTTAAACCACGTGGTAGTTATGGCTTATGCCTGGAAGCTGCTATCACTGATATCAGTGAAGCAAACCACAGAAATGTGATCTGGGCAGTAACATAATTCCTGCTGTAAGAGCAGTAAAAAAAGTTTTACCTTGCATAACAAATTATTACTTTCTAGCCATAGCAGGTGTTAACTTATAAATTTGTTTTATAATTGAATGAAAATGTGAATTACTTTATTTTAAAAAAGCCCAGGAAAAAAATAAAGTCTTTTTTTAGATAATTTCCTCTGCTATTACAACCTAACCCTCTTTGCTCTAGAGAGCTTACAAGTAATGCTTAAGGAGCCTGCTCACTCCAGGAATTAAATTTGGAACAGAGTCTCCTGAGATTCGAAGGGATCTTTCTCCTTTGAAGTAGCATTCTGCTACGTGACAAGCCAAAGGTTTCTGAAATAGCAGTATGGCAACATAAAGAGGTATCACAGTTTGTTCTTTAGCATCCCACCTATTGTGTTTATAGTGAGAATTACTTTCTCTGATCAGTTTGATCTTGAGTCTAAGAAGCCAAACACATAAACTCAAAACAAACTAGAAGTAATAGTGAAATTCATCTGCCAAATCATGAAGATAAAAGATCACTAATTTAAACTCAGCTCACGTTTGCAAAGAATAGCTAAAATGAATAATTGTTTGAACAAACAAATCTTCAACCTTTTTAGTGGGTTTTTTTTGTACATCACCACGGCTGGCAAAACAGTCTTGCCAGATCTTGTAAGCTTTTCAGTGCCTGTAATGGCTTTTTTGAGTTATAAATTATCAAAGTAGGTGAATCATCAACCTTATGGAATGATTATTTTAATCAAAACAGACTAATGTCAGGAAGCAGGTATTTCAGAGTATATTCTGAAATTGTATGCATGGAACACAATTTCCATGGTGGTCACAGCTGGTTGAAATCCTTTTTCCACTGAAAACATTACCTAAATCCTATCTATTTTAATAAGATCAAGATTTCAGTTACTCCTTTTCTTTTTTTCCCTCCTTCTTTCTAATTTATGGGTAGTTGTCCCATGAAAAGCACATTCATTAAATTTCAAACACTGTTCTTGTTTTAGTTTTGTTATAAATATTTTAGTACCCCTGAAGAAACATTGTATGATGGCTTCAGTGGCCCTAGGGACAGAGACAGTGAAATCATATCGAGAATGTACAGTTTCTACAGACAGACACAGAATGAAAAGGAACCAAATTAAACTTCATTCATTTCAGTTTATGAGGACACTACTGCTTACAACAAGAAAAATAATATAGAAACATAGTAGCAAATTAAGTGCCCAAATAAAACTTAACTCCAGAAAATTCATGTTGCCATGTAATTTTATCTTTGTTCCAAACCACTCAGTACTTTTACACTTTCTCTTAATCTCATTCATATGTTTATTTTATGTGAACTCTCTGATGTGAGCTCTCAACCCAGAGACTTGCAAAAAGATGTACACCTTGCTGTGTTTACATCTCATTTAGATTAATTATTCTATGACACACCCACAAAAAATATTTTCTTTCAGCTACATGAACTGAGAGGTTCCTTCCAAACCTCTTCACAGCTTCCGAAATTCTCTTTGACAGTTTTTGCCAGAGATCAAAACTATATCTACAGAGATCATGTACATCCATCCTGCCCAAAGCCTATCATGCTTCATTATGAAACCCTGGCAGTGCTGGACCTCACCCAGGATCAGCCCAGGGTTAGCCTGGCTGTCTCTTATGGGAACACTGGGAAGTAGCTGGCCTCTGCAGTGCAGTGTAGTCCTGGTTTTGGGTGCATTTTCCAAACAGGAAATGCCAGAACAAGGCCCTGTGTTGGACTTTTTGACCACACAGAAGCATGAACAGAAAGATCTTTTCAATTACTTCCTGAATTGCCCTGCCTCTCAAATGTCCCATTCACTTTCAATAGTCCATATATTTGATTTCAATACGAATGAAAACTTGCTTCGTTTTAGAACTTTGCCCAGCCTCAGATTCATAACTGATCTTTGGCTTTCAGGCCCTCTGCTTCATCCTGTTCATTTTACCCAGAAAACAATTCCTCTGAGTTATTGCTGCTGTCTCCTTACCCTGTGAACATTCTGCATAAATGCATTTACATACTCTTTAAATTATTCATTGCAGCTGAAACATATTTTCTCAAATGCTGAAATTTGTCTTGATGAAGTTTTACTGGTAGAGTACTGATAGAGCGCACAGTTCTCTCTTCAGTTTACAAGAAGTCAGATTTAAAGTACTACACGGGTTCCCACTTTAGGCCTATTGTTTATTTGCATTCAATTTTCTATAGGGCAGGGTTCTGATTACACCTTACATCACCAGTCCAGACTCAATAACGTCCTTTTATCAATAAACTTTTATGACAGAGTAGTTTAAAGGGTAGACATTTGTTCCTGTTTGTCACCTGTATTATTACCCCACAGCAGTTTAATTCTTCTTTCTAGAGGTTCAGATTTAATCCAGCAGATTTTTGAAATTGTTTTCACTTTTAGAGAAGAATCTCTACATAAATACTTCCATCTCTTCCCAATGGGTTTTTTTTAGCATCTTACATGTATAATTCCCCATATGCAAATATGATTAAGAGCAAGTAGAAAACTTGCAGAGTTCCTCTGGAAAATATTTTAACAACGCAGAAGCTAAAACAGCCTTTGCTGCTTAATTTAAAATGTTGTCTAGAACCAAAAATATTATTATTTATTTAAATGTAAATAAATCAGAAACTGAAAAATAAAATTGTACAGATGTCTTTAAACATTAGTATGTTTAAGAAGGACTGTTGAGTAGCTCCCAAGGAAACGGCCTTTAACATTCTCATTTCTGTACTAACATCTCCAAATTCATGCCTCATTCATGGAGAGAAATAAAAGATGAAACAAAAGTATTTAATCTTGTGCCATTTTATATACAATGCTGCTGGAAGAGACTGTTGTTCTGATATTACCACTCAATGAACTGTAAATCACAGAAAACACACACTTGCAAACTCTTTTCTCCTTGGTCTGTAGTATCCCTTTCATTGCTAACAATCACTTGCTGGACATTTATTATTGCCTCTACAAAACATGTTCATTCTCTCTCTCTCTGTAACATATTATACTCTCAGGCACAGCTCCAAGAGTCTTGTTGAAACATGGATAGATTTCTTGGTATGCTATTACTGTCATGTGGTTGATTCTCCTTGGCTTGCATTCAAATCAACTGCTTCAAGAGGAAAAAAAAAAAGCCAGTATTAGTCCAAATTTCTGTTCATAGAGGGACACACTTCTCAGGTTTGCCTAACTGAAATTCATTCATTTACTAAATACTACCTAATGTGAATTTCCTTTGATTTTAAAAATATATTACTAGAAAAATATGAAATCCCAGAAAATTGAATTTATTTTATGGGACAGTTTTGTTTGGGCTTTTTTAAACATTTTTTCTTCTACAGATAGTTTAGATGGAGGAAAAACAACTGTTTATGTCAAAAATAGGAGCAATTCTCACTGTTACTTTCTGCTTTTCGTCTGCACATATATTTTTCTAAAATTTTCTTTAAATGTGTATTTCAAGGTTAAAATATTCAGTGCATTATTTCTATGGCTTTGGAAACCATTTAGATGCATATAGAAAGCTGGGTTACTTTCCGATTTATGCTGCTGATTTATTGGTAGCAGTGGAGAAGATTTCCACAGTCACCTCAGAAATGATTCTCTAAGAAATTGGTTCACTTTTTGAAATATTGCTTAGTAAACAAATTGATGAAATATCAGTTTCAAGAGGATGGCTTTGCATTGATGCAAAACTGAGTTTTACCTTAAGATCAAACAATTTCTCTCTTTGGTATTTCCTTATAAACCAAACATTCTACTTTGTTTTTTTATTTCTGAGTTTTCTTTAGAATGTTGATGGGTTTGTAGCATTGTGTTGCCTAAAGTTGTTATCATTAGTTATTTTATATGTCCTTCAGGCAAGACTATAATTTTTGTAGTCTGACAGGTTTCTGAAGCCCTACAGAAAGCATTGGATTTTTACTGCTGCTTGACAAAACCAGAATTTCCTATGTAATTTTTTTTACAATCATTCTAACAGGAATTACTTTTTCTCAAAATGCATATGCCTATATTTTCACATTCTCAAAGTTATCCTCCTCCTTTTGTTTTTCTTTCTGGTGGTGTTTTTCTAACAATAGGAGGTACTATGTGGGAATATAGCTAAGCTATTTGCTTTGTATTTAAATGTGATTAAAGATAAATAATCTGGTTTTAAAACTGGCTTTTTAGAATATGTATTACATATCTTCATTAAATACTCCTTTTTCATGTGTTCTTCATTCTGTGTTCATGCCACATAACTATTCAATTCAAAGACATAAAGTATGAAAAACAATCATTTCCATCATTACCTTTTTCCTGACTTTGTAGGCTAGTCCTAGTAGTAAACTTTCCAGGTTATGGTAGCAAATAGCTGATAATTTATTTATAAAGTCCTGAACCATACTCTTAATGG
Source organism: Dicrurus megarhynchus (assembly GCA_013399195.1). Taxonomy (NCBI): domain Eukaryota; kingdom Metazoa; phylum Chordata; class Aves; order Passeriformes; family Dicruridae; genus Dicrurus; species Dicrurus megarhynchus. The sequence continues at coordinate 581,181 of VXAD01002237.1, forward strand.
TTTTCAATGATGACAAGTTTTCTATACACAGAAGAAGGTACAACATTCAGGAGGGAAAAGACTGAACAATACAGATTGTTTACATTTTTAACATTTCCAAAATTTGCATTGCAGCTTTTTTTCAGGAAGATTCCATGGTTTGTAGTTGGACACAAGACAGTGAAGCTTAAACTAGAAAGCAGAAATAATACTTATAACTCTAAACAGATGAGTCACTCAAGGTTTTTACTTGGCTGTCAAAAAAAAGAATGTGTGTTCTTTCCTGATATATTCTTAATGGGCTTTGAGAAGCCCATGTGAAAATGAAGGGGTAGAGACTTTCCTTGCTTGTTTCCTGTTTTGCCAAGCATTCAAAGTCAATAACACAGATTTTTAAGCTGTTATTGTCACTTTAAATGATAAATTTAAAAGTTTCCCTCCTTCCTGTGCAAACAACGTCAACAATATTTACAAAGCTAACTATAAATTCATAAGACATCAATAGGAAGACGCAGTTCACATGAACAAAGTTTTTTCATATGAACAGAGAACAAATGTATATGGTTTCTGTGGGTTTTCTTTCACCATAAAAATAATGAATTTGTGATGATTCCACTGATACTCAAAGGCTTAAATAACTATAAAAAGAGTAAGATGTCTAGATGCAGTGAATGAGTTGGCAAGGTGAGAACAAGGATCAGGAAAAACTGTCATCATCTGACGAAACATTCAAGTTAAAGCTGAGATGGATTATCTGAACACAGGGGAAATAAAGCTATCATCTTGAGCAATTTATGATGATCCATAATAGAAAGTTAAAGCCCATGGAGAAAGTGCAACCTCTCCCAAAGTTAAGCATACTTAGGAAATGCATGACAGTAATTTAACTAACAAAAAGTACTTATTGACTGAGCTCACATGCCAAGAAAAAAATCTGTCATCGATGTGCAAGACGCACATTTCATCTGGTTTGTGACCAGCAGTAACATTTCTGTCAGCGAGCAGCAAGACCAAGTGAAGCTGAGAAGGTACTGGCAAGGCACATTACAATGTCTGGCACACTCCTCTATTAAAGGAAGTAATGAACACTGCAGTCAACAAAAGGGCTGCATCTACAACACATGGAAAGTTGTGGGAGAAAAGGAATATCAAACGAAAGAATGATTTTATGTGTGCAATATTCCTGAGTGAGAAAATCTGGAACAATACAATAAAGAAAAACAAAAAGGCTTGGACAGATTACAGAAATAAGACAGATAAAAAGTAGAGTCAGCACCTAGAAATGTATAACAAAATAATTTCTGAGCTCACTGCAAAAGATTTCTAAAAATATAAAAATAGTGAAAAAAATAACTTGCTTTCTTCTTTCTTTTCAAGACACCATATGTAAATTAACAATGCAGTTGGGAGAGAATGGCATAAAGATGGCTCTCTCAACCATTCAACTGAATTTTGAACTATTGCTAGGACTTGTTCTTCCTGTTTCAAGATCAAGAGCAAGAGATTGCAAGGAACACAGCTCTCTAAAGAAATTCCAGCACTGGTCTTGTATCCAGGGATAAGATGAATTCCAAAAACCTATCAAATTGCTAATATGTTTTCTTTCTTCTACTAACTCCAGCAGTGTTTGGATAACAAATGTTATTCACCTAAATTCCAACTAAAGGGGCCAGGCAGGATACATCCAACTAAATGTATATAGTTTTGTATATAGATTGAAGATCTTAATAAAAGACATAAAAGACTTGAGGGTTATTCTCTTTGCAGAAAATAGGACAGTCACAAACAAATCCAGTTCATCTGACAAAGTTTGCCTAAGCCTCCCTCTCCTTTAACTACTGAAGGAGCATAGGCCTTTCTCTTGACAACCTTAGTGACATTCTTAATTAGGTGGGATATATCTGTGTCATAATATATTACCTCTGAAATTAACTACTCCATTAGCTTCTGGGTAATTTGTGGAAAAACTTCATGTTTCTGGTTTTCAATTGAGCAATCTGAAAGGTCACAGCACTATGAACCTCACCTTCCCCATTTCCCATATCACTGTCTGAAACTACTTACGGCATTCACAACATGTAGGGGCACAAGAGATTTTTAGATACTTTTCTTAGTTAAGATTGGATTAAAGGGTTCTGGACCCATAAGTATATCTGCTGTCTTGGAGAGAAGGTCCTTTATTTCTCACAAATATGGTATGATGCATACTACATTCCTCAGATGGAGAAGAATTTAATCAGAAGCAAGGCCTCCCTGTCTGTCAGCTCAGCATTTTTTCCCCAGAATATCCAGACAGGGTATCTAATCTTCAGAAATGAGAGCTTCATTTCTAACATTCAGAAATAATACATCTGTTCTGGGTGGGAAAGCCAGATGAGCCTGCACTGAGCTCTCTTCCTCCTGTTACACAAAGAATCAAATGTCAATATGATGCAGTTTCACTGCCTCTAGAATAACTGGTCTGGTAAGGAAAAGATGAAGTGATGAGTTCACAGATGGTTTTTCAAAACATTTGTGCAGCTTCTATGTTTTTTTTGCAAAATAAAATCTGGAAATATTTTGGGAAGCTCATGTTTTAGTTTAGGCACTCAAGAAGCATGTGTGAAATAGCACATAGGTAATCAGGTACCCAGAATTATTTTCAAAGGCAGAAAAGTCCTTGCCAGTATTTAAAATAAAATAATCCTAAAACTAAAGACACAGGAAGTATATGTCTGTGCAGTTTAGAATATAAAACATCTTTCTCTAGAGCCTTAACATGGTTCTTTTGAAAAGCAAGATGCAAAGAAATAGAAATACAACTGCCACTTATGTAATGTTTTCTGATGAAATAAAAAACCCCCAAACCTCCTTTCCCATTTTAGAGCATAAAATGAGGAGGAAAGTGCCATTGTGTTTCTTTGTTCACTTTTTTTCTATTGACTCTGCAAGCAGATTTTCTAAAACAAGGTATAAATGAGGCTTTCCATGACCAAGGGAGCTGAATATAAATAGGAAGGGTATTAAATTGCAAACATGCAAACAGTGTTACAGTTGGCTTCAGGCCTGTCTCCCATTCTTTACTAATCGTGCTGCAGCACAGTTATATGTGACTGTCTATTTAATACCCTAAAAGGATGTTCAGGCATGGAAAAATGAAGACTAGAAACAAAGCCATCACTCCTTGAATGTGACTGGCATTGTTTTACTGTTTTTTTTTTACTTTTCACAGTAAATTAAGTCTACAAACATTGAGAGTCTTCACTGTCACTGTCACAAGGCCTCTCTCAGAGGTGAGAGGCTCTAGTCCATGCCAGCACTGACATGACTTGGATGCTAAGCCTCTGAATGCTCATATCAGCTGATTAGTCAACTATACTGTCACTGGAAAGGTTGGGTTGGGCTATTTCTTTTCCATTACTTCAGGCAAAAAAATTCCTTTTGCCCTATTTTTCCTATTCAGAGCTAGAAGGTGAGCTATTTGCAGCTGAGGAGGGAGGTCAGGAAGGGCACATGAAAAGTTCCTTCAGATGTTGGCTACCAGTGTTCTGAAAAGCCTGCTTTTCAAATATATTTCTTAAGAAAAAGACGTTGCTTTTCATATTTCCATATATAGAAATACAGCTTATCCGTACAAAGTTAAAATAAACTTTTCCTTCTTTAAATTTTTTATTGATTTTTTCCCTCCATTTTCAAAGTAGATTTAGTCACAGACATAACAAATTTGCTCGTTCAAAATATTAATGACAAGCAACTAGTGACAACGGTAAAGCTGAGGGACTTCATTTTCAGACTTTAACATGCTAAACTTCTATTTAGAAAGACATCAACAAATTTCAACAACGTGAAATCATAGTCACAATTGGACTTCTTACAAAGATGTTTTTGATGTGAAGCCATTTTTGTAAAATTAATTTTTCAAAACAACAAATATCCTGTGTTTACATTTCGGTTAGTATTAAGGCATTGCTAAAAGAAACCAACTGTTAAATCTTTGACAGCTTGAATTTTAATACTGACAAAATTACTAGCTCAAAACTGTATACAAGGAAGCTTTATAGCAACTTGTAGTATCTGCCAGCCCCTTTCAACAGCATTATCTCATTTTGGCAACTCTACCCAAAAAAATTTATTACAGCACATTTTCAGCAATTGAACAATCTAGCCTCAACACACAATATTGGTTTGCTTTCATTTACCTCTCTACTCTTCTTTTTGTTGTTCTTAGGTCCTATCCTATTTCTTAATGTCATTGCATGTATTAAGGAACTGAATGAATTCTAAACATATCACTGCTGGATTGAAATATTTTCTAATTCCAAATATATATATATATTTTTTTTTTTCAAAACTCAGATGTTGTTTTCCTCTTAGGAATTTTAAGGATGAGACAATGAAAATCAACCTAATCAAAAAGGGTATCAAGTTTTAATTGACGTATACTCTCTAGAGCACAGACACTAAAGCCAGAATAATAATCAAAAATAGCTCCAGATATTTGTATAGCAGTCTTACTGACATATCATCAAAATGAGACAAGCAATCAAATAGCAGATTCATGGGTGTTTTTCACCAGGAAAAAGAAAAAACTTCCACTGACTTCAGGAATAACAACAGCAATGTATTTAACTCAAACTAATTGACGGATGGTTGTAACTGTGACCATAAACAGTGTATAGCCTTAACCTTAGCTGCACCATGTGTATCAGCCCAGGGCTTCTCAAAGTAAAACACAAACATTGTAAATTACTGATGAGGAAAGTAAAGTGCTTTAAGAATTAATGTAATGAATCACTGATAATAACAGTGATATTAACCATAGAGTAGCTGCTTAACTGTTCATTTCTTCTAGACACGTACTATAGGATTATGATTATCAAAACTGTGAGAGGATGCAGAACTGCTCTGCTGCAGTACTGAGGACAGGCATCCACGAGAGCTGTGAGGAAAAATAATGTTCTGAAAATTTTGCTGCTCTATACAGAATTGGAACTAGCTTAGTAGGTCCTCAGTGAATACAGATTAGAGACTTCTTTCCAGGAGGTGAAAGCAGTGTTGGTATAAGCAATGACTGCTCTTTATTTAAAATGTTTTAAGTCTTTATTTATATATTTATTTAAAGGTTTTAAAAGTGCCAAAATCATACAATGACAACAAGAACAAAAGAAAAAGAGGTGAAAAGACAGGATTACTGTGAAGCAGGTTACATCTATGTAGAGATGACATACATACTGCATTCCCCACTTTACGAGATGTAGACCATCTGTGTCCGTTTTAACCTTAAATGTCAGGATATCCAAAATACTAGCTTTGATAGTCTTTGTATGACTGGGAGTATCTATTGCTCATATATTTTTAGACTGTATTCCACTTTAATAAGTGTTGAGAGTTGTGGTAGAGTACAGTAGGAAACCCAACTCTGCCTACTACTTCATATACTATTTATTGTTTATATAGCATAAAAATAAGTGTACTTTAACATCCAGATCTATTTGGGTGTATTTATTAATGTACTATTCATCACAAAATATTGATTGATGCAGGTTTTGATGCAGGCTGTGTTTGCAGATATACCCAACTCCAAAAGCTACTAAGTGCACAGGCCTCTTACCTTAGATTCAGAACAATCAAATACCAAAACAAATTGTTACTTACCTGACACTGAACAGAAATGTTAAAATAATCCCAGTTGAAACATTCAGCAATTTTAGCATGACAAAATTCCATTTAAGTCCCAGTACAAATGGGAAGTTTTTGAATCTAGGTTTTCCAAGGTCGTAAGTGAATGATCTCTCCAAATCAGAGATTAACACAGGAGTAAATAATGGAGTTTTTGCCGTTTAGAAACAAAATAGAACCTGATGACAGGTCTCAGCTTGTTCCAAAGAGGAACAAGCAAGAGTCCTAAAATAACTGAAAATATTAGGAAGGGAAATATTTCTTTCCCAGTAGAGCTGGAGGCCTTACAGTTTAGTCCTGTTCAGTACACATTACATTGCTGAGGTAATGAGCTTTCTCATTCAACTGGTGGAATTCATTGCTCCTGAGTAGCAAGAATTACTTAGCATTTAGCCAATACAGAGAACATTTGTAACATTCTGTTCTCCTTTGCTGTAATTTTTTACACTGAACTGAGGTATCACAAAATACTAAAGAAACACAAATCCAAAAAATAAACACCACAAGGCACTAAAAAATATGCAAAGCATGTTGAATTTGTCATAAGTACAAAAGCCTTCTTAACCACTTACCCAGGCACTCACACATCTGCCGCAAGTGGTGATTTTGAAATCTCCATAGAGATCCTTGATGGCACCAGTCGTAAAGAATCCCTCCACCATCAGCAGAATGCCATATACAAAGAATGCAGCTGCTACACCATATATCACATACTTGAAGATGTCAATCCTGTATAGGAAAAACAAAAATTAATTATCTGCATAAATATTTAAAGCTGACTGAAATTTCAGGGTGAGATAATCCCACTAAGACCCACTAAGCCTCAAGCTTTCTACACTGGAGTCAGTTTAAGTGTTGATGTGCCATAATGACAGCTGAAGCTGAGGACAGGAATGAACTTTGAAATAAAATAGCATTGATATAAGAAACACTGGGTCATTTAATCTAATTAAATGTAAAAATGGATCTGTTTAGGTAAGACAGCAAAAATTCTCACATCAATTTAAAAGTCAGTTATTTTTCAGTTTATTTTTTTCCTCTAAATGAAGAGGAAAAGAAAAAACGAAAAGGAAAAGGAAACAGAAATCTGACACATCACCTGAGTCACACATTCTATCCAGCACTTAGGTTATAGAAGATACATTCTTCAATAAAACTTTCTGCACATACGAGTAGTTCTCTAGCTGCAATATTGTTCTGCACTACCTTCTCATTTTTATTCTCCCACTTATTCTCTGGTGGTCAAAGTGTCTGATAAAGTCATCAAGAGAGATTCTTTCCTTCAAACTAGAAACATATTATTCCAGAAGTAATGAGATCAAATCATCTGGAATTCTTCTATAATGCAGCTTTAAAACATCATTTCACAGACACAGCTGAAGCAACAGAGGGATGGCTTGCAGTGTGATATGCAGGGTCCTAGAAGGCTCAATTCACTATAGAGAAGATCACCTGGGTTGTGTGGCTGTTCTACTTAGCACTGCCTGGAAGTTCAGCATTGGCTCAAGGATCTGCCTCCTAAATGTTCTCTCATGACCAGAGTTTGTGAAAAGATTTTCAATAGCACCTTTCTGCTCTGTTGTCTAAACTTGGAAACAGTCCTACTGACCATAGCCTTAGATCAGCAGATTTCAAAGTTTTATACTTAAACTTCTTCAAAACACTAGCCACAGTAAATTTTCAGTTTATTGAAGTGACAGGCAAGAGCTGTGCAACTCATTACAAAATGGTAATATGCAGATTTAAGATGGTACTAAGTTCCAGTCTTATTCTCCAGGTCAAGATAGCAACACCCCATAACAACGTAAGACAAAAAATAAGGCTGAGAACAATTAGGGTCTTCCAGATGAGTTTTGACAGGCCATTACCCACAGTGGATGTCTTCCCAAGACAATGATTAATATTTTTATTGTTATGAAAGGAAATACTTAATGATAACAATTCCTTATGAGCACACTTTTCATAATCACCCAAAAGACAACTCACAATACACATTTTACTTGTACGATAAAATAAAAAAGCTCAAAAACCCATTAAAATATCTTTGAGCCTGAATGTTTTTCAAAAGATTCAAAGTCAGGTTCAAGTCTACACTAAAAATGCAACAAAAATGCAGTTAAACTTCTGATATAAATAGGGATGGGAGAAGTACTATAAATGAATGCTTCTGGAAATGAGACAAGTTATGTTTTTCCCTAACATTCTAATACCAAAGTACTTCCAGTCTTTTTTTTTTTTTTACATTGCTTTTTGTTTCATACTCAAATGAAAACTAGAGTAAGTTGATTACTGTATGGAATAGATACATACACAACTCAAAAGGGTGAAACAAATTTAACACTGTAGATGGTCTGAGATAATGCAGATTAAATTTTTTTAGTATATATAATTCTGATTACATTGAAAAAGTCCCATTTCCCTGATTTTATAGTAATTCAGCCATTATAACCCTTTTTTTCAACATCAAAACCGTGTTTTAAGCCTACCTCTTCATTAGTGATTAAAAAAAATTTACAAAAACAAATAGACAGCGACTTTGTGACTATTCCATAAAAACACTTCCAATTCCTATATTATATACTTCAAACAATTGTGACCTTCACCAGTGGTTGTAGTCTGGGCGTTCTGCCAGCAGCAGCTCCTCTCAGACCCCTGTGGGCTCAGTTACAAGCTATCATTGCCCTAAAGAGATTAGGACTTTTGAGAAGTCCAGAGACTATTTCAGTCCTTACAACAGTCCTTTAAACCATCTGTGCTGAGTCTCCCATTGAGCTGCTTGTGTCAAAAAGTGTACTAAGAGATCTCTGCTTTTTCCTTAGCCTTATGTGCGTCTACAGGAATAACTTTCACTTCAGCCTTCCTTTCACAGAAGGAAAAAATATATATAGCCAAACACTAGCCAAATATAGAAATCAATTTCTTCCTTCTCCACTTGTTACAGAGAGGTCATAAAATCTCTACTCGTCAGACTACATGGGATGAAATAGCCAGACTTATTCTAAGGGAAAAGGATCTTCTATAAAGCAAAGAATAAATAGGTAAAAAAAATTGTGACAGTCACTCAAATACCTCTTTAAAAGCCAGATAGAATTGTATTGCAGTTTAGCTACATTTAGTGACTGCTGTATTTAAAGAAAATGTATTACAACAGTAACTTTTTGTATATATAGTTTTGAAGATAGCATTACTATTAAGCTATTCTGCAGCATCTACTACAGTTCACATAAAGTTTTATTTTCTCATTAAGTTATAACTGATAAAATATAGACCTTATAAAATGGAGATTGCCTTTCTTTAAAATAAAACATGATTCTTTGTGGATGAACTCAGGAAGATTAATTGCCATCTGTGCTCCAGCAAATTCTCAAATGCTGCAGAGAGAGCATGAGAGCAACCAGGGAGGTAGAAGGGAATGGCAGAAGGGGTGATGAACGTGAGCCAGTGGGCAAGATGGGTAAGGACAAAGGAAAAGAACAAGGGCTTACACTTGTGTAAGCTGGAATGGAAGGAAAGATGTGAGTAATGGGAAAAGAAAGGACACAAAATGGTAAAGATAAATGTTGTGCTTCTGACAGGATGGGAAAAGATACATTAGGTGAAGACTAAAGCTACTCTAAATAAGATGAACAAAAAGAAATAGTGAATACCTAGTCACTAAATTCAGGAGTCCATTAGTATTATATAAGGCTATAATTAAAGTCATATAATGTTTCTACTAAAAGAAAGATCATGAAGATAAACATAATTTTTAAAAAATCATGTTGATCATGCAATCTTCACATGTTAACCTAGGCTGCTAAGTACAATAAGCTGAATGGTTATCTAAATATAAAATAATTTGGAAAACCATCTTGAAGTTAGTAAAAGCTTTAAAAAAATATACAGAATAATCTAAACCATATTTTCCATATTTTCTTAGCCTGGTAGATGCTGCAAGGATTCTGGATCTGCCATTCTTCACAATGCTATGTTCAGAAATGTTAAACAAAAAAATTACGGTTTTTAAATTATGATTTAAATCAAGCTGATCATTCAATTTTTCTGCTGCTGGGTCATTAATTATTCCATGATAACCAGACTCCCTAATTCATGAGTCTGAATCTGGATTCTATCCAAGAAGAAGACTATTTAAAATATCTCTAGAGAAAACACTTTCTTCTTCTGGCAGAAGGTATTCATGGAAGCCATCAATGTAAACTTCTCAATGAACAGGTTGAAACTGAGTACTGAGTAGACTATCCCAGCAGAGACAAGTCAGAGGTGAGTGAAAACATTCTTAGTGAGTCAGATCAATGTTGCGGGCTTCCTACTGTGTATTTTCATTGTGTTTTGGCAAATTTAAATACTAAAAATTAAAATAGATAGGCAAGCAATAAAATAATGTGTTGAACGATCATGTCTATGTGTAGCAGGTTTTTCTGAAAAGTGTCTTAATAGTGTTTTGGAACAATCCATATTCTTGCTAGGGATATTTTTTTTTTAAATTTGGTTAATATAGGAATGCAGTACAGACTTTTAGTTGTAATTAACAGCTAAAGTTCACACTAGTTTGTCTTGTGACACATGATTCTCATGATGCCCAGAAAACCATTATATTCAAATAAATCCTGTGTGTACTTAAGACAGAACAAGTGATAAAAACCTAATTTTCCAAAGGTTTTCATTGGCCTATGCACCAATGCATAGGTGCATATTTAGAGTACTAGATATTATTATGAGATTAGTTTTCCTGAATTTATTATTCTGTCTCACATTTCTATTACTGAATTTATAACATAATTTCTCCGATACATACAATGCCATTAAGATACTTCAAATGTTAAATAGAACATGATTTCCAGTAAATTGTATCTATGCTCTCTGAATGTGAGTAGTTTAAGGCAATTACATGTATTTCCAAGCTAAAAAACCCCAAATATAACAAGAAAAATAAAATACTGAAGCAATCAAAGTAGTGAAATGCTAATAAGATTACCATAGTACAATACCTAATTAAAAACTGCCTTTTTTTTTTTTTTTTCAGCTGGCATAGACAATTCAGAAGGTTGAGAAATACATGCAAATGTTACCTTTGGGGTGGAATAGCTTGTCCTGTTTTGGAGGGGTTGTTTAGGTTTTTTTTAATGTTTTTCTCTTTCAATTACAGGGAACTTTGAATAGTTGATTTTTATATCTAGAAAACACAATAATCTCTGTTACTCTGTAAACGGGCAGTGCTGGCCTCCATGATGACCCTCTTGCCCCATAAGGGACTGATCTCAAGAGGGTGTTAAGACACTGAGATAGCAGCCCCCCACCTCCAAGCTGTCTCAGGCTGGTAGAAATAGTTTTGCAAATGTGTTTTTAGAAGACAGACAAGATATAAGGGGATGTTTGCAAGCAAAAACCTTTGTTTAGTCTATGCAGAAACCAAGCCCTGTGGAACTTTTTAAAAGGTGCGCTCAGACTCTCCTGCAAACCAGCTGGGAACAATTTCTTGGTGTCAGCTCATGATACTATTCACTTAAAGAGGTTGAACAAAGAAGATAGCTGGTACCATGAAACAGAGGAATTCTTAGGAAAAGGAGGAGACAAGCAAAGACAAACTTCAGAAGGAAGACAAATAGGGAGAAAGAACACTTTTTTAATAGTCATGTACTACGTGCAAATTAAGACAAAAAACCCCAAGTAACAGCTCAAATGAGGTAAAGGAAACTGAAATATTCTCACTGTGAAGGGAAAAATGTAAGTACTAAGAAAATGTCAGTGTAACTCCATGAGAAGTTTTTTCTAGATTGCATTAATAAGGAGTCTAACTTCTAAATTTCAGGTGAGAAGAAAATAAAACTGGTGTTTAGAATGCTCAACTAAAGTTTATCAGGAAATTATAAGAAGAGAAATGATTAACAATAAAGAACGGATAAGACAAAAAAAGACCAAAAAGTAATTTTTATTAAAGTAGAAACAAAATACAATAGAAAGAAAACAGAGACTTCTGATTATGTATTTCTGGAAGAAATTATGTGTGTAATCATACAAAACATTTGCTCAAAACTAAAGCCAGATTGTTAGTATTATATAAAGAAGACATCATCGTACTACAATATGCAAGTTACATTCACATTCTGCAGGGCCAGATTTTCTTGTTCTACTCTGAAACAAAGCTGATGTGACATAAGTACCAATTGGTTTTAATTTGTGATGTACCACTCTCTACAGGCATACACAGTAGAACCCTAGATCGTCATCCTCTTAAAGTTTGTAAGCTTGTTGCTTCCTTCCTAAGAATGGTACAGTTGAGCGGAGATTTCTCACAGCACATCTCAAAGCTGTACAGAATCCTCAAGCTCCCAGAAGAAGAGCAAAAGCAGCACAAACCACAACTTTGCTCTATGAACCTTGAATATTTTTGGAACAGGAAAGGATCCAGCATAAGAGTTTTAGTAATCATGAAATCTTTGAGTCCAAAACACTGAATTTTTACTATGACTGATGGACAAGGCTTCTCCTCAACATTATTTGGGATTTTTTTATAGCCTAATTTTGTTCTGTCTAAAACTACTTTCGTAGAAACTTTTTTAAAGATGCTACAGAAGAGATCAGGAGCCTTCTTTGCCTGAAGAAGGCAAAAGACCCACTGGAACTAGTGCATAGTACTGTGCTGACTTCTGGTGGAATTACATGATGGTTGTTGTACATTACGGATACTGAATTCCCAGGCAACCTTCTATAGCAATAAAGTGTAAAAAGATGTGGCAAAAGCATATCACAGTATTTGAGAGTGTTAACTATAAACTTGGAGACATACAAAGTACATGCTGACAGTGTAAGACTGACAACTTGTTACTGTATGTCCAGATTGGGATCATAACTGTGAATTTTACCCTTTTCAGATATCCTGTGGAAGAGTGAGTTAGCTTTAGATGGCACATAAAGCACATTTAGCAATATGGATATTACACAGAAATATACGCTTTCCATTTTATCAGTTTATAAAGTGAACCAAGACCAAAAGGAAATAAAGGCATTTAAAATAGAAAAATATATTTCCTATGGAGATAAACCACCTATTGAGAGAGGGAAAATCACAAGACATGCAATGATTATAGCTAATCTAAGATTCCAGTCAACCAGGAAGGAGAGCTGCTTAACACAGTACTAAATAATACAAATGTCTGCCTAAAAGTAGGAGACTATGTTTTCACAGAAGAAGAACAATAAATTCTTTATGTAAGATCACTCTGCAGGCACTCACATGCACTGCTATGAATTTTCCAGATTATTCCGCTGGTATTCTCATGTGGTGCTATGAATTTCTTTATTTAATTTCATAAAATGAGGACTATGTCTTTGCAGGTAATTCACAAATCCTAAATTTTACTTATATAGGTTCTCACTGGTATTGCCTTTAACAGAATACAGAAGACTGGACTACATAATATAGCTGAGTAGGTGGTAAATGTGACTTTTCAGCACTATATAATCTTGTAAAAGTCATGTTCTCAGGTGCTGATATTTTTTGCCAGATTTGATGTGTCTGCCAGTGATACCAGATCTAAAATCCTATGTTGTGTATCTAATATTTAATATGCTCTATTTGTCCAGTGTTGCTATTTATAAGTGACTCAATTATTCCAGTGAAATAGGAACTGCTCTCCTTAAGTAAACTGCACCTTCAATGACATTGCGCTCTCTCTGGTGGTTCCTGTCAAATTATAATACCCGAAGAAGACACATGGGTCAAGGTTGGATATTCCATGCAGAGATAACTTCATTGTCCTACACATAGCCAGCTGCAGTTTCCAAACCTGCTATGTATTCCAAACACAGCCCTGCATAAGTTAGCAATTGTTTGTTTTGGTACAGAGCCTGATATGTTTTGTTTTCCATAATACAAATAGTATTTAAAACATAATGTATGTTCGAATTTAAAGAATGTCAAGCTTCTGTAAGAGATCAAACATGTACAGGAAAAACCAGATTACTACTACTGTGTATTAAGTAGATGCCTTAAATAGAATCATCACACAGTCTAATGCAAATGTTTATAAATATCACATTTATATTAGCTGTCCTTTACTATGGGTCACATTGTAATAACTTTCACAGTGTTCCACTAATATAAGTGTAGAAATATTGATAATAACAGCAATATTTTAGTCCTACCAATATTTAACTTGTGACAGCAGCAAAATCAACAACAAAAAAAAAGGATAGCAGGTCAGAATAACATCCATTTATCTACCTCTCAAAACATTGGTTTTCATCACTAAGAGGGGAGATATAAAAGACTCTACACCAATTTTTTTTTGTTTTACTCAAAAGAAAACAGTTGTACATACATAACACAGTTGTACATACTGAACGATACCATCTTAATAAACCCTGACTATACATTAACAGAAAAGTCATCAGCAAGCATCAAACTTGGCCACAGCAGTACCTGAAACACAGGTTTCATATTCTGAAAGGAAGGGAATTTTTAACCCTAGGAAGGTGGCACCAGTAGAGTACCTATTGAACTTCCTGTAGGGAACACAGTGACAACAGATTTACAGATTGCAACTTCATTTAATTTACTATTTGGTTTCACACCTTTAAAGGAAGTGAATTTACCACAGCCTGAATTAGCTTTGACTGTAGTAGGAAAATAGGTTTAATGTTACTATCAGGGAGATTTCTTCATTTTCCACTCTAAGAGCATGATTCCCTTGTTCCGTGGCCTATATATCACAAACATGTGACAGATGGCACTAACTGGCCTTGTGCACTAAAGAGAAAGAACTGGAAAAGGATGCTGTTGGGAAATACACAAAACATACCTTGTGCCACTGATTTTCTAAAATCTTCTTTTGGAATTGGTTCCAAACACCAGAAAAATATAAAAATCCAGCTCATGCGATACACGCTTGATAGTCATGTATCTGTTTCTGCTGACTTTGTAATCTTCTCAAAATTGGTGATTAAGTAAGCAAATCTGGTTATACCTGGCCCTTTACAGATAGAGTGTTCACTGCATTTTATTAAGTTGTTCAGAGAATGACTGAATACCACATCCACCTCAAGCAGATTGCTGTTTTAGTGAAGCCTACAGAGCTGTTAAACTGACAAAGTCGACAACATAAACCATTCACCTCTTGTAGTTAAATATTATAAAAGTAGTTTTCCAGATAATTTAAAGCATCATATTTATTTTCTTAGTCTTCCTTCAGATCACAAAGAAGTAAAATAACTACTCTACAGCCACTGAAAGAACCCACATCCCAAACAAAAGCTTATGTCTTCTTGAACAGGTATTCCTTCACTTGGTGGGGGAGTGGATGAGGGAAACAGCTACCATTAGAACAGTGATAATGTTGATAGTGAAAAAGTCTGGCACTATAGGGAATGAAGCTTCCCAAAAGTCATTCAGAAAGCAATATGATTAGAGGTTAGTCCCAATGAAAAGGTCACTGGTAATTCCAAATGTTTTTATAGCCATCCAATTTATTAAAAGTTCATGCATTTAAAAATGACTGTCTAAAGAGAGAAGAGTCTACCATTCAGCTATGTGATTTTTGAAGATACGTTCTCTCCAGAAAGTATACCTGTCTGTACAGCATGTGTTCTAATGGATTTGAATATATTTGATTTATATTAGCTTTCAAGTATTTAGAGTATCTGGTTTACCTCTCTCCCCTGAAGAAATAAAGTCAGGCTATAATCCAGTGTTTTGAGACAAAATCCTTTAAAAAAATAGCTATTTTTTTAGAAATATTTGGGTTTAGCATCTTATTACAGACTGAATTTTGGGTTGTATTTTCCCCCTCAAAACAAGCAAGCAAAAAAGCACTCTCTCTACCCTACCCAGCATCTCTCTAGGTTGCCTCCACAACTTTGACCATGTTTTGACCAATTATTGGCCATGATCATTCTATATTTTAACTTGGAAAGAAAATCATAAATTTGAGAAAATTTATGTAACTGAGTGGCATGTATAGAATTTAAATGACAGCTGCAAAACTTGCTTATGATTTTTTAAATTACAAATATTTACTACTTATCAATATTTCCAAAAAGGATACAAACTGCAGCTGGTATACACTATTTGAATTCAGACAGCAGTCCAAGAATGAGGGACCAATCTGCAGAACCAGGACTCTGATCACCTATTTTATTCCACAGGGCTGTTGCTCTTGGCTGAATCCCCAAGGGCTGAATGCTCCAAGGGAAATTTGCTGCCTGCTGCGGGTTCTTAATTAATTAATCTCTCCCCAGGTGTGATCCCAAGCATCACGTGTGATGTGGGCTCCCCATGGGACAGCCAGAGCAGTCCCAACCCCATGGCCAGGAGAGTCTGTGGTGAGGGACTGAGTCCTTCAGGCTTCACTGAAGTGGGGTCCTGGACCATGGGAAGGCTGAGGGGAGGCCCTAAGAGAGCTGAGGCAGGACAGTCAGGTCAGTTGATGCCCTCAGGGACATTTATATGGGCGTTTCTGAATGGCATTTTTAGATCTAGGTACTTTGGCTTTGATTTTAGGCATTTAGAGAGTGTTTCAGATTTTGTTTATGACCTCATTATGCCCCTCTTTCTCTACAGGCGTCTGCCGCTTCTTCTAAATTACAGCCAGTAGCTGCATTGACAAAGATAAAAGGTACAGGGTGGCTTGTGAGTTGTGTTATTTGCATTCAGAACAAACACTTGTGGACACAGTTAAAACAGCCTTTATCTCTTGCCACCCACATAAATAGCTCTCAGATCAGGATTGTTTTTTATGCTGAATGACATTTGAAACACAGCATGCTAATAAAAATATAGAGAGAAACCATAAGCATGATTAAACAGAATCTAATACACTTCACTCCACTGCAGCATCTGCCTGGCACATTTATCACAGAAGGACAAACGCCAGGCCAGCCTGAGACACTTCACAGCATTATAGGCATTAAGAGCCCAAATGTGTTAAATAACCCTTAAAAAGTACAGCTGAGTAGGGCACACTGCTAGATTTTTCTGAAGTTCATTTTTAATCAGAAAAGCAAAAACCCTAGGTTTTATTTCCATTTCAATATGTATTGTTTTAAGAATGTAGGCACTGCAGTGTTTATTTCTACTTACATATTCTTCTTTCTGTTTTTTGTTCTTTCAAAAGTATAATTACTACAGAGCTTTTGTACTGCCAACTGTTAATCAATACTTGTGAGAAAATATAAATTATTTTTTAAAGCAGTGTAATATCTACTTAAACAGGTAGAAAGTTAATGTGCAAATTTCTTTGCGAGTCACACAGTTTATCCAGTTCAAAGCAATGGCTTATCTGCTTTTGGTCAAAATATTTGCTCCTCCTGCCTTTAAGACATAAGTTTAGATATATCTTTCACAATTGAATAAAACTACCTTTACAATTCCTTAATCTTTTACAGTGAATTATATGCATTTGAACTATATTCCCTGACTGATACTTTCACTTTAGTATGTGACAGAGAGAAGCTGGAAAACGTGCTATGAAGAGAAAGCATTGATTTGTGGCTGTTCTGCACTAATAGCTTCCTAGGGACTAACAAAATAAGTTAGAGCCTAATAAAATGACTGATCTTTCATTCAGGATAACAATGAACCTTAGCCACCAAGTCAAGCCAGACTCATTATTCTAAATGACAATCCAAAAAGGCAAGGCAGAAGATACATCTTCCCCTCCACCCAACATACAGGGATATATAAATTCCTTGATCCAAAGAAGAAATTTTAATTTGGCTTAGCAGTGACACACTTATTCGGTTCACGGTCCCTTCTGGCTACTAATCCCACAGTGAGTACACCTAAAATTGGCAGAGAAGCTTTGGAAAGGATGTTGATAACATAACCCAAGAGAAGTTAAGAAATTTAAGATTCCGTTTCTAGCTCTCACAAAAACAGTGGTAACCAGTCAGAACAAATATATATACCTTCCTCATTTTCCTACGTCAAACAATGAATATAAGGAAAGAGTAAGAGCAGGCAAGTCAATAGGATAACCTCCAACAGTAGTCTAGCCTTTGTGACCTCCTGACCTGGATAAATCTCTGTGTCATTAGAAACCATCAATGGATTGTTTTCCAAGGTAATCTAGTCTTCCCTTGAACCCATAAGAACTTCAGGCATCCATAAAATGCAAATAGGTTTTTAGCTTTGCTATGAAAAAATTGAAGAACTTGCTCCTGCTGAATCTGGTGCCTACTACTTTCCTCTGACACTTCAAACTTCTTGTACTGGAATAGAAAGACAATCTAATCTTGAATGTCTTATTCATAATACTGTGAATTTACAGACCACTAGTGCAACAGTTCTTAATCATCCCCTTTCTAGACTGAAGAATGCTCCTATACTCAATTTTTAACCACATATCTGCTGTTCTATAATCATCCTTTTTTTGCATTCTTTGAGGCACCAATGTTGTATACAGTATTAATGATATGGATGAGAGATGGAGTTATAAAATGCCATAAGTATGCTCTCTGTTGCTCTTTGATTTTTCCATTAGTTGCTACTTGATTTATTTTTTGATCACTTCTAAGCCCTTAGATGTTTATTATGGAACTATTCATTATAAGAGGTCAATGTTTTTGATGATCTAATCACTTCACTTTTACCAAAAGTATTCATGAAAGAAAATAATTACAAATCTAAGGATAGGATGCTTCAGCTTTAGTTACAACCATTAGCAGCCAGGTAAGAACTTGAATTTCAAGTATCTAGGAAAATCATGTTTTAAAGAGACAATTTTAAAGATACTAGAAACATCCCATTTAATTTCAGCATACAATAAACTATTTTTTTTCAATGTAATAAATGTAACAAAGATAAGTTGATGCTCAGCAAAACAAAGGTCTTCCAGAAGTAGATTTTCAGGAATAGCAAAGCACGAAACCTTCAAAACAGATTAATTCTAGAAAAACCAGAGGCAATAGAATTTTGACATTTCAAGTCTCAGGGTTCTGCACAACTCGTTGGTTAATTCTTTACTTTGTTTATTCCCAGAACTGTTACCTGTTGTATGATTCTGCTTTATCTATTTAGAGTTTTGTGGACATTGGAGTTTTTTTCTGGGGTTTTTTGGTTTTTTTATGCAAGGATGTATGGAACAGATTCATCAATATTATATGAATTAATTTTTAGTAATAAATTAATTAAAACTGTGAGATATTTAATAGTATTACAAATTCCTGGTAGATAGTAAAAACATCAGCTTCGTCAAGACTTCATCTGCTAAGCTTACCCAAACCATTTTTTCTATGATTTTCATTAAAAAACATTTTCTTGAGTCAAATTTATATCCCTTGTGGAATTTTTCAGCAGCTTTAAAAGGAAACAAGTAAAAGGAATGGAGAGCTTACATGGTAAAGGCATCAATAACATCTCCTGCAGATCTTGTCATCTCAAAGTAGGTTTGCAGAATGTTGACGGTTCCTGAAAGTGCTTCATGTCCACAGCCACAGAACAGTGCAACTCCAGCATAGAGCAGGATGGTAGCAATCAAAGATGCGTAGGGAATGCCTCCCAGGCATTTGATGCAACACTCGAAGCATCCTACAAGAAAGGGAAAAAGAGGTTATGTGCTACTAAATTTTATCAAAAAAACAAAAAGACTGTTTTGTTCTTGAGAAACACTTCTGAAAATTAAAGACTGCAGGCCAAAGAGAGTTTAAGTCAAGTGTAACAACCCAGACTATCAGAAAACCTGTGAAAGGTTTATCCAGCTTCTCAATTTTCTCAGTTGCTATTTGACTTATTAAATGTAGACATGCCACCTGATTAACACAAAACGTTAAACAGTTAGTTCCTTGTAGAGCTTCATGGTTTTATTCAGAGCAGGTTACAATGCCAGTCCTAGGTTATACTTTTATTCACAATTCCTGCTGGTCACCTATCAGATCACTGAGAAGGACTCTCCATAACAGGAAAACCATCACCAAAAAAAGGATATTCAGTCCAATTCCTTCCATCATCATAGGTTTATTCCAATTTTTTGGACATACTTATGACAACAGAATTGCTTGTG
This sequence comes from Dicrurus megarhynchus, assembly GCA_013399195.1. Lineage (NCBI taxonomy): Eukaryota > Metazoa > Chordata > Aves > Passeriformes > Dicruridae > Dicrurus > Dicrurus megarhynchus. The sequence goes on from VXAD01002237.1 coordinate 600,815, forward strand.
CCCACAGCACCAATTCCTTGTGCATCACTCAAATATCACACAAGAATAAATAAAGACATCCACCAAAAGCACAGAATAAGAAAAAATATAGTTGAATTTTCTCTCAACACATTTTACTCTGTGCAATGTTTCTTAAGTGAAGGTTATTGCTCTTCAGTTATAAAAGGCCAACCTTTTGTCCAGCCATCACAGTGTCTAAAACAATGCCCAGTTCCACAACAAAACATTTCTTCAGTAAGTGTGCTCAAGTTTCTGGCACTACCTTGCCTAGTTTCATGAATGCAGCATCTCTGACTCTTCCAAATCTCATCAACCCCATAAGAACTCCTACACCCTGTGGAACCCTTCCTATTACCTTCTGAAGGGACAGAAAAGGTGGGAACCACTGGCTGAGAGAAGACAAACAGGCATTGACTCAGTCATCAGAAGTCCTATTTTCTCCTAAGTTTATAGCAAAAAGGACCTGGATAGAAAACAAGGTGAGCATATAGATTTTAAATGTTTATACCGACAAAGACCAATTAAAAACTACGTATAAGATGTTCAACAGGTATGATTCAATATATTTTAACTTGTTCCAAAAGCTTTATGCTATGCTAAATCATAGTACCAGGGATATATTAAAAGAGAAAAGCCATACTTTAAAGACAGTATGTCTATTTTCATTATGTCTAATTCTCAAATGTAGCTTCTCTATGTAGTTTCATATTTTGTCCTTTAATTTCATATGTTTCTATTTCCTTTAGCCTAGATAAGCAAAGTAATAATTTCCTCTGTCTGTTCAAACCTTCATTTACTGCTTTTAATGAATAAATATTGAATAGTTATATATATATGTTTAGCAACAATGTATATAAAAAGATTCCCTGAAGAGAACAGTTTAAGCCATTTTCAAATACGTACACATTTTACCCAAAGAGAAACCCCTTGCTATTTTGTAAATATAAGTAATACTATGGAAGGCAGTATTCAAATGGCTGGATAATTCCTGGTAGAAAAATATAGTATACTAAACATCGAATATACTAAATATATAAAAGAAAAAATAATACCCAACTATGTATGCTAGCTGTATAAAAAGAGAAAGAAAGTTATAGCTTAAGACTACTCTTGTTTAAGGACAACTTACTATAGCAGAGCCAACTGTGAAATATCAAAGGTAAAATGTGCACATCCATATATTTAAACTGCTGCCAAAGTCTTTCTGAGTAACCTGTTGTACAGCAGCCACCACACACGTCCACGGGTGTAACACCTTCCACGCTTTTAGGTGAGAGCATTCCATCTCTCCCCTCCTCTCTGAGCCTGTACAGTACCAGGTGAAGAACATATTGTCACTGCAATTCATGCCATTCTATTCTACTGGCAGCAGGCAGCTCTCCTCTTCAGCAGCACAAGGCTTTGGATGTCCTGTGATCACTTAGTATCTTTCTTCAGTGATAGACTATGGGATTTTTATACCCAGGCACTCTGTGGCCTTTTCACCAGTCCAAGATCTTAGGAACAGACTAGGAAGATGTATAAATGCTTTTGGACTAACTAATTCTGCATGCAGATAACTGTAGCAATCTCTTCAAATTCCTTTGGTCCTGCTTTCTAAGACTACCCTTAATAATAACTGTGATTAACTCCTCAGTGTCTAAAAGCCTACACAAATACTAGAAAAAAATCATTCACTAGAAAATCTACCATCTAAAAGGCAAAAAACTAAGAGATATATATCTAAAATAAGTTCATTGAACAACAACTATGGGACAATACATAGTTACCTGACATCAGAGTTTATCACAAAATGCCCATTGCCATTTTCAGCACAGAATAACAGCAGAAAAAGCCTCAGAAAACTAGTACCTCTGTACATCTACCAGCATTATATGAGAAAGTAAAAAAAGAAGGGGACAGATGACAATAGAGCAGTAACAGGAATTATGTATGAGGGCTCATAAAGTAAAACATGAAAAAATAAGGAAGGTCTAAATATTTTCAGGAACACACGGACTTTAGGGAGAGTGTTCCTTAATATTGCAATAGCTTGGGGCAGGGAATAGAAAGAGAGATTTTGTAAAGATTTCTTTTTCCCCTTCTGAGAAAGGTGAAGTGGAAGAGACAAAGTTGTGTGCATTGTTGTATGGGAACAGCTGGCTGTGCATTACCTCCTGAAGCTGCTGCATTTCACTTTCTAGGTCCAGTGAGGGTTGAGCACACATTCAGGTGTAACAAATTAGGATGTCATCAAAACCCTCAGCCAGTGGTATTACTTTAGTTTTATTATAGCGAAACAGTGTAAAAGTATAGTAAAATAGCATAACAAAGTAAAAACAGTAAAAATGATAGATGTAATAATGTACAATCCAAGGAAAAATTTAATCAAAAATAAATAATTTTTCCCCCATTGCTTCAAAATTTGTAAAATAACTGAAACAAATTTATAGTTTGTGAAGAAGTGCTTCTATTCATCTCTTGCATTAAAACTATTCACGTTTATAAGCCTTTGAGGGAAGCTTTTAATAGTGGTATATTTTACCAAATCAAAATCTTTTCATGCATTAAAAAATACCAGGAAAAAATTAATTCAACTACGTGAAATTTTCAAATAATCACATATTCTCAAAGCCCTCCTCATTTGTTTAGCTCTTCCATAGCCCTACTACCATTCTCACTGCTTATTTCATGAGTAGCTCTAGACTTTTCAGTGTTGTCAAATCAACTCAAAATTAAAGAAAACCAGTGAATCAGTGCTATGATTTTAAAATGGATATCACACATCATTCACACAACACACAAGGCAATGTGCTATAGGTAATACCTGCTCCAATTCTTTTCTTTTCTTTCAGAATGTGAAAATGGCTGTTTAATAACAGAACAATAGAAATGCTATTTTAACCTACACAGGGATTTTGAATTAGCAGCACAGAGCGTGACTCAGCTGTGCGATGTGTGTCTATGTCTGTGCGAGACAGACAGTCATTCACCTCTCTGAACACCATCTTCACAAGGCAGCTAAAACATGCAGTCACAGAAATAATTACTCAGAAAGATGAAAAAGATTGTATGCTCCTTTGATGTTCTCATCTTCAAATACAGTTTTCAGTACTTTTCAAACTGTTCACTCTGCACAATAAGCTTGTGCTATATAATTCAGCATCTACTGTTCTTATTTTGCTTATGTGTACCAATATTTTTCCCTCAGGTAAAAACCCAAATCTTATGGGGCCACGTGTCTTTACCAAAACTGCAGGAGGTAATCAAAAAAACTATCTTTTTTTAGTATGTGAAGATCTGTAGTGTTCCTTTTTTTCTCTGTTCTGATAAAATCATTCCAAAGAGAAAATTTAATCATGAAATACACGGAAGATGGCAAGACAAGAAATTTTATTTCACATTGATAAAATATAACTCCAGACACTGGCTATATTCAGCTATCAAAACACAGCACATTAATGTTGCATTACATGCATCCACTTTCCAGTCAACAAACATCTCACAGACAACTACCTCTTGGTTCCTCTTAGTACAATTATTACTGTCTACATCAGAAATATTCTTGATATAGATATCTAAACCACCTTATACAGGCAAATCTGTGCAAATCTCTGCTAGTTTCTGGGGTTTGGGTGCAAATTTTCTATTATATCTCCAAGTGCATCAACCAAGGATAAGTTGACCTGTTTATACAATCTCTACATTATGAAGGCAAAAGATTTAGATATTGAGCATAAGAAATTTTCCCTGTGATTTACATCTAATTATGCACACAAATTGCATCACCACAATAATTTCTTTGTGTGTTAGTGATATGTGAACTCTTTCTCCTCAGTGTAGATCAGGACATACAACAAATAAAATACTCAATCCATTTCAGGTCAATATATTCAGAGGAAAAAAGAGGATTTGGGACTTAGATCTCTTGCCACTTCTGTCTGTGAAAGTGGAATTTAAATCAATGATATCAGAACCAGTTTCAGAATGCAGTTATGTTACTGTCTTTTACATAAACAGTTAAGAAAATCCATTCACCCCAGACATTAACATTGAGAAAATCAATATTAAAAAAATGTATAAAAAGTAACCACAGACAATACAAAAGGATATTCTGGTTTTGTTTTTTTCATCCTTTCCAACTCATTTGCAGCTGGAACATCTCAGATGATTAATCAGAGACAACTACATTCGCAAAGAATTACACATTAATCACAGATAATTACATCTCCAATGGGAACAAATACCTCTAAAGAACATAAAACATTTTAATAAAAACTTTTCTTAAGTTATTTTTCTTAAAGAGTTTTCTATATAATACTAGGAGATAGGACAGCAGAGTCAAAATAAAATGCCAGAGAGCTACATAAACTTGAAACTGAAAACAAAATAACAAACTCTTCTGTGTCTTCCATGCCTGGCTAGGCATGCATTTTCTTCATATCTAAATTTGTACCACTTGTCACACAGCTTTCATGGCCAATCAACTCAAATACGGTTTCACAGCCCCATCATGAAACATGCAGATTTACTTCTTAATTCTATTACGATAGACTTAACCTCAAGTCAAGCTACTGTTATGTAATATTTTAATTGATAAATGCAACCATCAAAACACATTGTACTGAACAAAAAGCAACACTTTTTACTTATATGTAGTACCCTCAATTATTCAACCTGCAGCATGACTTCCTGATCTGAAACTTGTCTCCAGGACATCTCAGTATAGGAGCAGGTAGAAGCAATCCAGCTCCCTCAATACTATCCCAAGGACAGAAGAAAGACAAGGTCTTCATGATGTGGTTTTACAAAGCTGGAAACGAGGTGAAGCAACATTTGGGAACGAATCATCAGAGATCACCCCCGTACTTTGATTTGGAAAATCTGCTCAAGAAGTGCTGCATACACAATCCCATGTGACTGGTCCCAGGTTCATTAATGGAATACATCCCCACTCTGCTCCCACCCTCTCCCATTATACAAGATCTACTGGAAATTAGAAGAAAATTACATCAAATGCTAACAACTAAAGTTGTTTCTTAGTCTTGTCCAGGAGATGACTTCTCATTTAAATTAACCTTCAGTAAGAATGTTTACAATTACAGAATTACCTATCAAGCAACAAAAAATAATTTTACCACAAAATTAATTCTGATATCCTGACTGCTAAGACTGCTAAGACAATGGAAAAGTAAATTATACATTGAACAGTTATAAGAAACATGATATCTAGAAAAGCAAGAATAATGCCCCAACAAGCACAAAAGGATATTAATAAATAGGCAACTAATTGTGTGAAAATACAAAACCAAATATGCAGGTATCCTTTTACACATTAAATTATGTATCATTGCTGGATCTACTTTGACTTATCTCCACAGTGTGATTGGATATCAGCTAATCAGATATCAGCTAATACTGAAAATCAAAATATTGGTTCTTAGGCTTTTACAGTCATTCTGCAGTTAATAGTTGCATCAGTTATTGCACTCAACATGGGACCAAGGCTAGAAGGAATCATAAAGACTTTTTCTTATTTAGATGCAAAATTCCTCAAAATAAACTGAAATACCTAAGACTGTGAGTTCTCAAAATCATTATAATGTGTGTTTGCTCATAAGAATCCCACTGGCCAGGATGACAACTTTAAGCAGTGGAGCTACAGTCTGGTTATGCTGGTTCTTGAAAGCAGTTTCCACAAACCCATCCCTTCACAGCTCACTGTGCTTTTATTAGCTTGCATTAAAAATAATCCCAGAAACCACCTTTGTGGACTGGTTAGAATAACACTGTTGCCCAGGGAATTATATGAAGGATAAACATCTGCAACCCACAGCCAGAAGCTGCTCTGTAACATCTCACACAATTCCTCCTTTAACAAAAAAGGAACAAAATATTTACCTTTGCAACATACATGCCAAGTCTGCTCTGATTCTCTAACTTAGAGAACTGTTCAGTCATCAAAAGAATATAACTTCAGATATTTGAATGATACTGGGATTATCTCACCATGGAAATATCAAGTCTGCACACGATATTCCCCAGTACCGCTGGGCCAACGACAAAAATGATAATTTTGCAGCATAAAAATCCACAATTATCCATCCTATTTACTACTACATTTTGTATATAGGTGGGTACAAAGGACTTTCACCAACATAAAAAACCCCAATAAAATCCTTAAAAGAGGTTTCAAACAAAAATGAAAAGAAAAATTACATACTTGTAATGAAGTGCTCTAAAAATGCAGCCTTAAGAGATGGCACAAATGTAATGTGTATGTGAGGAATTCTTTAGTGACAAAATATTACCAGCTTTATTGACAATTTTAGGAGATGATGTTTTCTTATGTGGCTAAATGCTGAAATACTTGAAATTGAAGTAATAAAGGGGAAATATTTGATCCTTCAACAGGTTTTGAAATGCAGAAAATGTTTGGAATCCTGCCTGTGGTTGTTAAAGTAACAGGAATAGAGTGGTTACAGTCTAAGGAACATTACTGAGTGCAGTTCAGTTCAGTTCAGTTCTATCTACCTTTTTTTTCCTAGTATGTTCACAGAAACAAAATTGAAATAGTCAACTGCTTATTTACTCTATCCTATATCAATACAAGGTTGCTCAGTACTTGTACTAGTTTTTGGAAAATATATTGTTGTAAAACCTTTTCTAAACTGAACTAATATCTTTGAGAAATTTTAGTTAGAGATTTTAGAATTCTAATACCAGCCTAGTTCAGTAGTCCAATGTATATTCAAGGGTTTCATGGAATGCAAGGGGTTTTTTTATTTTTTTGTTGGTAAAACCTCCTTGTAGCAGCACCAATAATTTTTAGAAGAGAAAATTGTGCAGCAAAATATTTTTTCAAAAAGAAAATTACTAAGACCTTCAAAGATCTAATTTACAAATTCATTTATGAATAACTTTTTTATCCTTAGTGCATATGCAAATTTTAAAGTTCTTTCTTTCATGGTTATTTTCACTTGAAATATGGGGGTCTGGAGATTACATGGTATTTTAATAAAATACATTACATTACACAAAATCCCTCCCTCCCTTTCTCATATGGATGTTGTCTTGTTCTGAGTAACAGATAACAATTCAACCTGAACAAGGGTAATAGAATTTTGTACACTGCTTAAAATTAGGTATGATTTCATCCAGAACTGTCCCTCGTTCTGTTGTCCCTTCTTCCTTGTTAAGCACTCCAGTTCAAACTGCAATGTTTAACACACTGTTAAACAAACATTCTCTATAGAAAAAAAATTTCATAGCAAGCTCACTAATAATCATGGTACTTCCTACATCAGAAATATAACTTAGATTTGCATTTTTATCATATGCATTGAACACGTTTCTTCACTTATATTCAAGGCAACTAAATCTCAAATGGATTGCTTGTATGGATACCGAATAATTCACTGTTTTAATGTAGAGTTGAAGTAAAATGAAATTAGCTACTTCGTCAATGAGAAGAAATATTGTTTCAAGAAGCCTTCATCTGTAACACTTAGCTATTCAAACAACTGTTTAGCAAATCCACCTGGCAGAGAGATCTAAAATTTCTCTGTTACCATCAACTGATATTATAAACTATCAAAGCCAAATTAAAGATGTATTTTATATTTGAGCTAAATTAAATTAAAAATAAGTTTTCAGCTAAGTTTATAAACACAGATAACACAAAGAAACATGATTTTAATTGTCATTGAAGCCCAAAGTATGAAAACAGACAGCAAGGAAGAAAAGTTCCTCTCTTTCTCCTAGTTGAGTCACATGTATGTACTAATCCCAAGATGACAAACATGCTTCTCTTGTTCCATCCATCTTAACTACTCTGAAATCTGGAGGGAAAAAAAAAACCAAACCGGCTACCTACAGCCTTTTTTCCTGAATAACTGGAACACATCTCAGAATAGCTGAATATGGATAAATATACACATATGTTTATATACACACACACAAAAATCCATTTTCCATCATACTGGACTGTACTCTTTTATCAATAGTCAAATAGCTTGTTCACTCCCTCTGTTGCACCAAAGTATGCCAAAGTGTTTGTTGAACTTGGATAACTTTCTAATGAATGATGAGAATCACTACATATCATACATATCATACATATCATAAAAGAGCACTGTGAAGCAATACACCTGATAAGTACCCTTTGGCAAAATGCAGATCTGAGCTGTAGTGACAGCAATGAAACAGTGGCTTGGCAGTAAAGTCTCATCATGAGTCATGATCAAAGGTTTAGATTTCATACAGCGAAGGTACATTCCAAGCTTTAGCAGAGACTGCACAACATCCTGAAGAGCTACTCTGTATTTCTTTCCTACTCCATAACTCTCAACAACAAAGGGAAACTACCTTGGATTGACTGGAAATACTTTTTTAAAGCAAAATGTCTCATTTGCTTTGCCAGTCAGACAGGAAACTAACCTTTTCATCACTCTAGGGTTGGTTTTTTTTTCTTTGATGGACAGGTAAATGATCATCCTGCATGCTGTATGCTTCCTTTAAGCTATCAGTGCTACCTCTCCAAGCCCTGTCAATTGTAATTCTAACAAAGAACTAATTGAAGCAAAAGCTCCTGGCTGCACAGCTCACAGCTTGTCAAAGAAATTGGCTCAGCTACTATTTAGGTACCTACACAAGCCTCCATTTGGTAAGGTACTGAACACGTGCTTGGCTGAAAACCTGTGGCTTGTCCATTTGACTTAAAACCAAATTAACACTGTAACTTCAATAAAATATACATAATATGAAGTAGATATCCAGAACCAGATGACATTACACCAGTAAATATGACATCTTCATTGTTCCACACTCATATTAAAAAAAATTGCATATGAGAGGCTTATAAATGTCCAGGCTGGTTTTGTTTATCTGTGCCCAAAGGGGTAGTGCTTCTGGTGAGAGAGGAACAAATTATTAAGAGAAAACATTGGAAAAGGGATCTTTGCATGCTTAGGAAGATTGATTTCATCAGTATTGTTATTCCTTTTAATGTAAACCAATGCAAATTTTCCAGAAAAATTATCAATTAAAATAATATAATTATATACATGAAAAAACATATACCTTCACACCTTGGACAGAGACTCAAAACAGAAATAAATACTCATATTTGGGACATTGATGATTAAAACAATGTACAGAAAGCTGTGTTGTGATTAGCTGTTATAGAGTCTTCAGACCATTAGGTTCATTGCTGTTTAATGAGACAGATCTCAATCTAGCAGTTAATAAGTATTAAAGTTACTGACACAGAGCAGTCACTGCCTGAAATACAAATCATTCAGGCATAACATAGTCAATCTTTATAATCTTAAAAAAACCTTCTGGCTGATTTAACACAGACAACATTTGTCAGCTTCAAAATCACTCTAAAGCTAAAGGGACAGGAATAAAAGAAACTAGCTTCACAAAGGTGATACAAATAATGAAGAAGCGGGTCAGTTAATTCAAAGACTTTGCCCATTACATGCACGTTATAGGTCATACATCTAAGATTTGTACATTAAATAAATTAACAATTTATTATTGTTAATAAATAGGTTACAAGCATGTTATATATGCCAATAATGCATAGATGATGACTGAAACATGGTTTGATCCAATTGAAAACAATAGTAATTTGTAGCACTAGTTCTATGCAACACTTACTACTCTAATTATAAAGTGAATGACAATGCCATGGATCTTAAAACTAGAAAATAAGTATCCTTTTCATCTCTCATTTAGAGTTCTTGGAATCAATCCCTCAATCCTTTCCCTCATCCTTGAACAGAACTATTTTTCCCAAATGAAAAACTGCTGTGAAGTATGAACTGAAATATAATTCTGCACTTTTTTTTTCTCATTCACAAATAGGCTGAGCTATACTAGGCTTTAAGATACATACTTTTTCTTTTTTTTTAGTGCATTATTCAAATCTTGAAAATTCAGAAAACATTGTTTCGTAAATTTTCTGTGCACTCATCTTTTAAAATTGAATGTTCTACAAACCTCTTACATACTTAATAGATATTTGTGCTTTTTGCATATCTTCATTTTAGAGAAGGTTGCATCCTCCTTTTTTTCTTTTGTTGGAAGAGAGGAACAAACAGGTGATTTGCCAAGTGACTCTTCAGTTTGGTACTCAGAATAAGATTAATATGAATTCTCAGAATACTTACGTTTCTACAGCGCTTTATATAATCAAGTAAACATTTCTGTTGTCATTTCCAATTCTCGGTGTTTGAAACTCAGAAATAACAAAACTGAAATTAGAGGTAAGATGTGAATACTTTGATCTCAGGAAAATTCCCAGCATCTGTGCAGGGCATAGTGGTCAAAAGCATATGAATAAAATACCACATATTCAGCATCCTTAAATCATCTTATTTACCTCACAGATCTTTTCAGTGCTGAAGAGGATAGGGTGTGTATGTTATACAGCTGTTAGCTGAAAGCAGTGGATTTCTAGAACTCAAAAAGCCCAGACTTTTGGATATGGTATCAATTAAAACTTTAATTGAATTGGCATTGTATAGCCCTTTCTCTTTATTCTACATCATATGCAACTTCTGCTTCTAATGTCTAAATGATGTTTTACATCACTTTTATCTCAAAAGCCTCTTTTTGCTTCATCTGCTCCCTTTACCCTCAGGCTGTCTTCATCTTGGCTACTCCTACTCCCTTGAACACCTATTTGCGTGAGAAACAAGCAGAGCTGATAATCTTGCTAGTTCTCTTCAAAGCTGGGAGACAGAAAGCTCATCTGCTCTGGGGAATGAGCAGCAGGAGCACAGCATCGCTTCCCTCTTCTCCCCCCATCCTTTTTCACCACCCGTCTCCAAGGCTGAGATTCTCCTCGATGGAACAGACATGCACAGGTTGTCAAGTTTACTATCCAAAAGGGTAGAACAACTTCAACTAAAAAAAAAGGAATTATAAAAAGCTTCAGTATGAAAGTTTGAATATTTTGAATATTTCTGTCTGGAAACAAATCCATAATCTTTTAATAGAAGCATTACACAACTGTCACTTTTACACCCCAGAAAGGAAAAAAATTTAAGAACTAGATCATGATGGGGCAGATAACTGTTATCCTTCAAGACATGACTACTTATGAAGACTGCTCCATGAAACTAATTAATGCCATTGTACATATTTAAAAAAAATAAGTGAATATACATAAGACTTTAAAATGTGCTGCTTGAAATCTTCTATAGAGTAATTAACAGCTAATCTCATTTAAAAACACAAACTAATCAATCTATCAATAAACAGGTTTGCAGACATAAATAAAACACAAACATAAGTATTTGTTAATGAACTTGGAAGAAACAATCTATAAGTATCATTTAGTTAGTGCAAATTTACACTTTTTTTTACAGATAATAACTTTAAAGATATGCATCATAAGCAAAGTCTCTGTGGACCAGTATGTTACATAATTTCTCAAGTCTACAACTAAAAAACTTAGTGATATAAAACTGAAAGATTTATTGGAACAGAGTCAGTAAGTTTCCTTCTACCAAGACCTCAGATTAAGTTATGTACCTCTTGTGAACAGAAACATCTGCAACCAACTTCTAATAGCTTCAAAAAACCCCTATAAATAAAACCTAAGCTATCTCCCACGGGAGTTAAGTGGCCTTTATAACTGACTCCAGCAGGAACAGAAAACTCAACAAGTATTCAATGTAAAAACAAGTTTTAAAGTAAAGGAATTAATAACTGTATTGAGGAAAAGGCTCTCAACCAAACAGAATAGAATCTGGTGCAAGATCAATCTGCATTAAGCATGCATTTCATTTTCACTCTCTATGTAGAGGGGAAAAAGCATTTATACTTGTATATGAAAATATTAAAAGACAGTTACAAATAATATATGGACACAGACAAGAAAATTCCATTTCAGGAACAGACTCTGAAATCGTATTTCATATTACTCTAACTGACCTGCTTCTTTGCCATGAAAGACTACTTTCTTGTTTCACAAGAGTTCATTTGTAAGATACTTAGATGCAATTATTTTTTTCCTCATAGAAATCTAAGGTTAGGGAACTATTTTTAAGACAGACACACAAAAACAAGAAAGGATCTGTGAAAGACCAAAGGCAATACAAGGTGGGAAACGTACTGAAAAATAAAAGCAGAGTTGCCATATAATATTTTTATCCTAATAGTGGCAGACATCTACTAATCATTTTTTTAACCATTAATTATGAGACCAAGCCAGACCAAACTAATCCCTACCCAAAACTGCATTAAGACTGTAACTTACAGTTAGAGTTTTCTTTTTAAAATTTCTTTAAAAAGAAACCGATTTCAAATAATGCAGAATGAAACCTATCTACATGTGATTTGCACAAAATAGGAACTACAAGATTGCATGAAATTCTGCAGTATGCTGACAGCTTGAATACACCTATACCTCTAGATATAGAAATCATCTGTTATCTATATAACTACTGACCCTTCCTATGCCTTAACTTTAAAGTGAGAAATGGCTGCAGTCATTGAGTAGAGTTTATGTTGGTTTTAGACTGTTTTATTATTACAAATTTTGTTCTTCCTAAATTCCAAATACTGAGGAAAGGAAATGTTTTACATGAAAAAGAAAAAGACAGGCCAATCCTGAAATAAGGAAGCACTGACGAGCAGCCATCATCCATGATGACTGGCTCCCATTTCTCATGCATCTCGTTTTCTGCTGGCTTGCTCTACAGCTGGAGATCTCTGTAGTTCTTCACAGCTACACCACTGTGATGGGATGCTTGCTAATCTCACATTTCACAGCCAGAAATATCTACCTTCCAGTAAATTATTTCACTGAAGCAGTTCCAGAGAGAGAAGCCAAACAAAGCAAAAATCAAGACAATAAACCATATTTGGATAGAAACAATAGAAATAATAAAACAAGTTCAAAAGAATATTTCACAGAAGTGTTAGTACTTTGGCAGTGAAAACCTTTCAAATAATATTTGTAGTATGTAAGATTTATATTGGATTTTCCTTATTGCAAAAGATGTGTAGTTATTTTATTATGGTTAAACAGAAATTTTTCAAGTAGAGTGTTTGTCTTTGAGATGTAAATAATTTTTCTCATACTCTCAAAAGGTTTGACCTTAAAAACTTTCTAATGTAATGTATGTAATATGTGTAATATATTGTAATATAATATAATATAAAGTAATCTATGTAATATATAAAATACCTCATTAAATTTGCTGATGATTTACAGCAAGATCACTGTAGAAAGGGAGCAACAGATATTTTAGGAACACATAGTTGTTATTACTATACAAATAAAAGACATTTGTCTCTTTCACAGACGTGATTTTTTAGCAAAGATTATTGCTATAAATCCTGTGTTGACTGTGGTCACATTTGGTGATTAAATTTGTTTTCTTTTTATTATCTTCAATTTTAAAGTCTACTTAGTCATTCAAAAAACATGGACAAAATAACATTAAGGCCTGTTTGATAATGCAGTTTAACATTATACCTAACTTTATTGAAAAAACTTTTTTTTAGAGGAAATGAAAACATGTAAATTTTTTACACCAAAATTAAAGACATGATAGCTGTAAACCACTGTTTTTTAAACTTGAAACTGTCAAAATTAATCCATTGCATCTTTTCTGCACTAATTTAATTAGGTTAGCACATCTATCTCCAGAGGTAAGCCATTTAGCATTAAAAAAGGTCACAGTCTCAGGAAGTCTTATTGAGCTCCCATACAGTCTCTTCATTGTAACACTATGCTAAGAGCAATATATTTTACTCCTGGGAAATAAAAAAAGTACAGAAGGGAAAAGGTCAACAGAGAGGTTTGAGACAAAAAAAAAAGAATAAAAGACAAACACATCTGAGGAAAAATGATTTGCTAAAGTAAAAGATATGGATATATGTGTATCCATACCACACTTCTGTATAAGTATTTATACAACTTAATTTAGGTTAAACTCTAGGTTTTTTGAAAAACAACTGGAGAACGTGTCTTTTCTACTGTATCAATTATGTCTGGAATTTCTAGTAAGCTTTACAATGTCATTATTCCAGGCACATACCTTTACCTACATTTACATGGGAAACTCATCACTCAAATATGAGAACAAAGCTTTGTTGTACTCAATAGCTGCTGCAGTGTGATAGCAGGCCACAGTCACAGTATTCACAACGGGAATATAGACAAAATTTTTTAAATGTAAGAATCAGATTCTTTGTGATCTAATATCATCCATACAAACTGCAATTAGATAATTAATTTATTTTGACTGCCACTACACTTCTTTTTGAGGTAGTGAAGGAGCTGAACAGAGCTGTACAGGCAAGCAAAAGAGTTTTGACTACTTTAACAGGTATTTTGAGCAATGCTTTCATCCAGTTGCCCAAAACATTCCAGAAAATGTTCCTTTAAACCAATCTGTTGGAAGGGAAATTATGATTTTCACAGATTTTTTTAAAGTTTGGGGGTCTATTTGTTTTTAAAATGTTTTAGCATTTTCAAATGGATGTGTAAATTTAAGCTTTCTTTATCTGTTTTTATACTAAAGATTTTAATAAAGCCAAAATTAAAATACACACACAGTTTTTTATAAAGCCAAGTGATTTCTCTGAATTAACAACTAATAAAAGAAACTGAGATTTCACGAATTTAGCTGTTTCAGGATAGAGAAGTAGTACACAGAGCGAACAAGTGAAGCTCCTTGTTTTTTTAGGCTTTGAGGAGACAAGACAGGGGCAGATTTTGGTTCATTATACAATTGTCCATTTCTGGTTTTCTACAATGAATTCTAAACAAAGCTTAGACAGCCTTCCTACTTTGCCTCTTGCATTACCTGTTCTACCTGGAGGTATTTGAAGAGTTTTGAACTTTCTATTTGTAATTACATATATTATCTGAACTCTAGACAAGCTTATTCTGATTGACTTGCCAAGTGTGTGGACTATGCTTCTTTGAACTTGCAAAACATGAAATGAAATTCAGAGCAGTAAACATCATAGAGGGAGATAGGCAAGGATTTCAAAGAGAGCTGTTTTGCAGACCAAATCCTCAATGTATGTGAAAGGAAATAGACTAAAATACTGAATTTTAAGTGAAATCCACCTATTCAGATTGGATGTCAGCAACATGAAGAGCCCACCAACAAGCTGAAGATTAACTGAATAACTACGCATAAGAGAAATATGCAATTTATTGGAATTTACATTTTGATCAGAGTTTGCAACCAGATGTCATAAAAGACAGCAGAAACCAGGACACTGGTTTACTGTTTATCGAAACATCATCGATTTGAGAATTTCCATTTTATAAACAGGATATTACGTAACATGGAAAGTTACAATATTCTCTCTTTGCTAAGACATAAAAAACATGAGCAAACTGCAAACAACTCATGCATATAATGTTATAAAAATATTTTAATTATACATACTTTGTTCTTAACATTGCAACATTATTGGTATGGATGTACAACACTGTTTCCTTGGTTTGTTGAAGACAAATCCTTTAGTCTTTCCATTACACACAGTCAAATTTAACAGTGCCTGGGTGCAGAAGAATGTGTGAAAGTTCTCTCCATAATCAATTATCTTCTCCCCATGTAAAGATTTCAGAGCTCTGTATGCTGCAGGCAAACATCATTAGGGAGCACCATGAAAAGCTGTCTAACTGCTATTGTAACAACTATAATTGACTCTAATTCCACATGCTGCAGATAAATATCATGGGAAATTTCCAAAATTATGCTCAGATCACTGTTAGTCAATCCACTGCATTCTTATAAAAAATAGAACCTGACATTTTTTTCTCTTTCAATGTAAGGAATGTAGCTGTGTGTTACATGGCTTTTGCCAATCAGCTTTCAACCATACCGGGCTAGGTTTCAGACACCAGCACAAGGAAAAAGAATTCATCTGCCTCCAGGGATTTTGTCTGCTTCCTGGCCTAGTAGAAATCATCCAAAGAGATGATGGGGAAAAAAAAATCAATTTGCAGTAAATTATTCCCTTGGGTAGCTAACAAAACTCACTGAGTGCTGCGAGTACAGTAGCTTTTTGAATAGCTAGAGAATTCCTGGTGGGCAAATCTCAGCGTGGATGCAGGATGCAGAGTCAGGGAGGCAGATGTGCCCTTACTGAGTATATTAAAGGGTAAATATTTAGAGTTCCAGCAATGCTACAGAATAACCTTACATGTAACACCTCGAAGACTCCACACAGGCGTTACTGACTGGCTTCCATATAGCACATGCCGGCACCATATCCAGCACAGGCAACATCTTCCTTTTACAGTTACGTAATTTCTCATGTACCTTTCTTTATTCTTATTCAACATTACACACTAAAGAGGGTTTACATAGCCAAATATAGATAATGGGAAAAAGAAATTACTTGCTTTTCTGTAGGGGAAACACTACCAAAATTTTTTCATCAAATTTGGCAAATTGAGAATTCAGGCCACTCCCAGTGGACTCAGCTTTACAGACTATTGAAGAGCCTGAGTGAAGTCACACTATTTACATTGACCTTTGAATGGAATTTCAGTAACTAAATCAGAAACTGAAGGAGTCCTTGAGTAAGCCGAGACCAGGTAATACAAGCTACAAGGCAATGCAGAGGAAATGGACATTACTTTTTTCTTTTTTATCATTTGCTAGTAATGTTTGAGAGTACAAATGCTTCTCCTACAACAAAATAAACTCAGTTTATAAACTTTATAAACCAATGGCCTTCTGGATAAACTATAGTAAACATTACCTGCAATCACATACAGTGGCCTCCAGAAACCCATCTTCAGAATTAGTAAACTCAAAACTGGATTTTTTTTTTAAGGTTGCTTGGGCTCTGAGCCATGAAGGAATGACACATATACAGTACAAAGCAATTTGCATGATATGAGTAACTGTATAGTTTTGTGAATTTCCATCGAAGGGCAATTCTTCTTGGAGAGAAAAGCAAAAAAAAAAGCTGTAATTTCCATAAATTGCCGAACATAACAACCAGAAACTTGTATTTGCCGCCAGTATAGAAGACTCACGCTTTCTTCTAAACATTTGGTTATAAAGTAAAGGCAGGTTATTCTCACATTTCCAAATAAATCTTTCGTACACCTAAAATTCTGACAAGAGAGGATGGGCAAAACAGGGCCAAACCAGCATGATTTTTTTTCATTGGACCCTCACACAAAATCAACTTTTCCATAGGTTAAGATAGCAAATACATGAAGGTTGGCACTACATTTTGCCAATAAATTCCAGTATCCTAAGTCAAAGAAATCCCAATGAATCTTCAAGTATATGTCCCCTAATGACAGAAAACTGCTCATTTCCACAAAGCACTAATGCCAATATGCTTATGTCAGCTCATCTAAATGACCTTAAAAGACTTTCTTCTGTTTTCTCAAATAATGCCTTCTGAGGAAAATCACTCTAAAGAGACATGAAAAGGTCAATATAATGCTTTAGACGACGTTGATAAAGAACCTAAGAATGCTTCTAAAACTTGGGCATGCCTTCAGACAGAAAGTATATATTTCAGATCCACTCAAATAAATTTAATAAAGAAGTCAAAGACTTCAAAAAGTATCTAATATGGTGGGACAAATACGACAAAGGAAAATGGCAAAACATGCAGCGGGGTGCATCTTCATCCAAACATACTGCATTCTAGTAAAAATCCTTTCTTTTGGAGAGCAGATGGTACTTCAGCATGGAACAATTTGCAGCTCTGCTGATGAAAGGTTTTTTGTAAGTTTTTTTTTTTGCTTTTGCCTTTTTTATTTTAAACCTTACTACAGCTTGAAAGACTCCTACCAACAGGCTTTTGAAGAGCTATGCTGGCTGAATGGGCTCCAAAATTGCACTAAAAAAAAGGAGACAGTTCACTTTCTAGATGATGCCCACTCCCACACACCTACAGTTAGGATGGTTAAGTATCACCAAAGTGTTTGTTCACATTCTGCTCCACGTGCAGTTTTTATGAGAGTAAACACCCAGTACAATGCCTGGGAGTCTGGTGCAACATTTCCTTCTCTTGCAGTGTTAAGGTACAGTGTCACATTTACATCTTCCCAGCCTGAAAGGTTATTCCTGGCCATTATACTGGCGTCCAATGCCAGATGGGCCTCAAGAATCACTGAATATGTTCCAGTTATTTTTTCTGACAAAAAATCTACTCATAATTTCTTGAAAAGAAGATTATAACTACTCATTAGAAACATACCTTTCTGCAAAGAAAAAAAGCATTATAATTCCTCATTAGAAACATATACAAAAGTGTTATTTTCCTGGTCACATACACACACAAAATTGACTAATAGACATTTCTGGTTTCTGTTCTCAAGACCTCTAGGAATGTAATTCCTGAGGGATAAAGTTCATCTCCAGTTGACTGCTATCCAAAAAAGCCTGGACATTTTAAAGGTCAGCAGCACATTACAGGTCCTCATGAGAAGAGTACTTCTGCAGTCATCAGTGCACTAGTATGACAAAGCCAAGACAAATACAAATGCAGAAGTTCGTAAAAATAGGATCAGTAAAACAATGATAACTGAACAAACAGAAAGCTGACTTGCAGTAACAAACAAGTTGGACTAGAACATTGTTGAAATTGCAGAAGCATTATTAATATTGCTATTTAAAATAAAATTTCAAAATAAAATCTTTCAAAAGAATAATGTCTTTCAAATGTTCCAAGTATTCAGAGCTACCCGGGAAAGTTAATATGCTGTGAGTTCTCTTACACAGAAAACTTAAAAGAATTTTAAGAATCTTCTAGCAAAAACCATACACCTTTGTCTCAGTAAATGAGAAACAAACTTACACTGACATTGGCAACAAAATATGAATTTACTTCTTGTCAAAATCAGTTAAAATGTTAGAACCTACTTCTATTGTGCAGTTTGCATTTCCAAATCTATCGTCTTGTCTTTCACTATGCAGTGTTTTAGCTGTAGGCATTCGTGTGACAACTGTAGGTAAGATGGAGATGTACAGTACCAAAAGTCTCTAGGAGCTACACAATCCAGAATAGTTTTTAAGTCTCCAGGAACAGTTTTATTCTGAAACTCTACTATTTTATACAACTCTAGGAACAGTTTCACATAAGATTACCTTAAAAAAGATCCTAAAAGACAAACACAAGCTCAATAGGTCATCACAATTTTCTCTATTAAAATGCAAATATAAACATGTCATAATGATTTATGCTCTGAAAAAATATTTGTCACCAAACCCAGGATTATATGTCAATAATTCCCCTGCTTCCAGAACTTAGAGAACAATACTGCTTTTTGATGGATCATAGGAAGTTGTCAGAGTATAGATACTCTGCACTTTACCTCCTCCTAATCCCAGATGTTTTCCAGCTGGGATCCCTTCTTACCTCGCTAAAGTCCTCATAAGTAGATTTACAGTGTCCAGTTTCTTCAATACCCATGGTTATCTTCCCTAGCTATAGAAGGGTTTTCCATGGATTATGTATGTCCTTAACAAAGGTACTACAGAATGAAAGTAAAAGGGCTGTGAAGAAAGCAAGAGGCAGCTAGGGATGGAGCAAAAGACAACTGCTCTTACAAGAGAGGGTTATTTAATGGACAGAACCAAGACAATGTAAGTTAGTTTTATGAAGCTTCTTTGGCCAGTTTTTTTCATTAAAACCTGTGCTTAAGACTTCATGAGGCTGTTTGTGTTGCTTTACACTTCCCTTTAGGAAGGAAAAAGTCTTAAGAAGACAGAACAGAGGAAAAAACATGGAAGGAAAGACTAAACAGATATTCCCAATACTAAGAAATGCATATACTTTTTATATGCACTGTATAAAATTTTTTTAGAACATTTCAGAAACAATTTCACACCCTTTGAAAAAATTTTGTGCCAAGGCCACTACCAAAATTCAATTAGGTTAAGAGCCTAAATAGAGATCCTTTAGTCCTTTCATTATTTCAAAATATAATTTTTATATTATGAGTACTTAATGGATTTTTTCTCAATATTCCTTCCCCTTCATCACCCCATATACACCTTAATGCTGTAATATCAAAGTTCTTTTGCAATTCTTTTTTTTAATTATGCAAAATTAACCTACAGCATTCTAAGTCAAATTAAGTCTGCCCAAAACACATAATAACATAGTGTCTTTTTCCACTGCCTTGCAGATCAAGAAAAAAGATTCCAGAATGCAGGAGGAAAAGTATGTCACTGCAAAGTCAGTGTTAGCATGGTGCTGATAACTATATACATTTTCATCTTGAACCACTAAAGGAAAGCTTGCAACCTTGCTGATAATCTAAAAATAACTGTTGGTTTTTTTTCTTAAAAAGAGTTAGGTTGATCAGTAATTTTTTACTTAAAAAAATCATTGCAAAGGGGCAGGTTCAATGGGAATAAAATATTTCACAGGAACATATTTTTTTGATGACCTTTTATCATTGCTAGACTGGAATGTCTGTTTAAAAACACAGCAGAACACAAAGACTTGACTTGTGGTTACATTCAAATGAGAGATAAATCTATTTTAGAAAGTTGATAATTATTTCTCACAAAACTATAGCTAATTTTTCATGGTTTGATGAACCTAACTTTTATTTTGAGACAGTAAATTTCTGTAATTCTAAATCATACAGACATGCTCTGCAGTAAGCTCAGGTATCTCTATCAGAGCAGTTGTGCCATCACAGAACAACACAAGCTCCATAATCCACCTGACAAATCCACTTGGTTGTTGGCCTACATCCTCTCCAGTGTACACTGATAAGAATACCTAAGCACTTCTTTTATGTATGAAGTAAGATCAGAAATGTCCTCAAGAGCTGCAGTTATATTTTAGCTTCTTGGTTTTTCCTCCCTTTAAATGCCCTGTCATTTTACAATAGGTCCTATGGAAACACATAGCTTGTTCTTTTATCATTGTGATAAGATTCTGAATCATCCCTGAAAGTCTTCAGTTCACAGAGTGGGTCAGCTAGGTGGCTTTAATTGAATTTTATTTTATACACATACTCTATAGCTTTTATAGTAACTTATTTTCTCTCAGCAGGCTTAATAAGCTACAAGTGTTTTTTTTCTGACGTAAGTCTAATAAACATCTTTTAAACATTTACACTGACCAGGGGATAAATAAAGAAATGCATAAGACAAATGCTTTCTGTAGCTGGTTTAATTGGCATTGTCTATGCAAAGGTGAAGGAATAATTTAAAGACAAAATGCATTTACTATTTTCTAACCAAGGGAACAGAGGTGGTGGCAATGAAAGTAAATGGAAATAGAGGTTACTGCAGTATGAAACTCATAAAATATTTACCTCCCTCAAGTGTACCACATCCATGGACCTGCACAGGCTGAAAATATTTTCTCTGTAAGTTTGGGGTGTTTTAGTACGCATTCTCAAGCACAGTTCTCAAGCACAGTTTTGCTATGAGATCCTATGCATGTATTTTGCACTCATGATGGATTTTGATGGTTTACATTATGTGTAATTAAAACAACATTGATAAAGTCGAGATACTAAAAGTAAAAGAAGAGAGGTAATGACACTTGTTTTAACAAAGAAAAAAACTATTGCAATCAGATACAACTACTTATGCAAAGAAATTTTTCTCATTACTATAAGATTCCTGTCCAGACAAACCATTGGCATTTTCCATTGAAAAGTGCAGAATCCAGACAATTAATATGGTAGTATGTCCAGGTATAACTCACCATTTTTTCTAAACCCAACCAGCTACTTCACCACTTCACGCTCTGCCTCTTTCTGGATTTTCTTGTTCAAGCTCCAAGTGTTAAGATTTATTTCCATGGAGCTGGATCAATGAGCTCTTTTGCACTAGTTCTGAATTTTATGTCATCTGCCAAGGTTGCAGAATGATGTGGAATAAATGAACACCTGCTCTTGAAAAGGAAGCTATCTGAAACACCAGGCTTTGGCAAGATCAGTATAGAACATGCTTGTCACCCAGAAAATCTGTTGCAATGGCCAGCTGCCAAGGCATTTTTTCCCAGTGAAGCACAGGTTAAAACTGCTGTCAATAATTTGTCTTAAGAAGATAAAGAATCCACTCAAAGTGGAAAAAACCCCAATGATCATAAAAAAATACATTTGAAAAAATTTTGCAAATAAAAATATTTTAATTCCTTCTTTTCCACTACTCCTAAAGAGCTAGAAATATATCATTGATATGTTGAGCAATGATTCAGCCAGAATTGAGTCATAAGTCCATTATTCTCCTCAGGGACAAAATATTGTTCAACATACTTTGTAACAAACTGAATTTGAAGGCATAAATCTGGTACAAAACCTCCCTTAAGCCCCTGAGGTTTTTTTGTCAAGTTAAAAATATTGAAATATATATGCAAAGAAGTTTTGACTATTTATTTTTTGTGTGAATGTGTTCAGATAATAAGACATAAGGGAAAAGAAAAATTGAAAGAAGAAAAGTGAACTTCATTATCAGAAGGAAATAGAGATGAAATTCAGAGACAGTAGGCTGCAATTATATTTCCTGTCTCAAAATGTTTAAATACAGAAGAGGCTTGGTACTTGTTTAAATACTGAGTTTTCTCTATCAGCATCTTTCAGAAATGCAGCTGTCTTGGAAGTTTGCAAAGAATATAAACTTCTGGGACCTACTTGACCTCCATAAATGTGATAGAGTCTTAAATTTTGTTTTGAACACATCAAAACTATAGGCATTGTTCTTTTCTCTCTATGAAGGAAAGCATTAAATAAAACAGTAGCTTTCTTCTAAAGATAGTATCAAATTTTTTGCTCCTTAGTGGAACGTGGAAGACTGTTAAGGATTGTGTTCTTTCTTCATGACAGCATTTGGCATATTCAAGACCAAAGCATGAACTTACTTACCTGACCAATATTTTGTCTTCAACCAATGGTCAGATACTAAAGTTTTAGCAAAATTCCATCCCATTTTCTCTTTTGTCTTCATGCTATCTCTATATATTGGTTTGATCACAACACTGCTTCTTACAGGATTTCAATCAATTTCTTCAACAAAATACCTGTCTCCTCAATGATGGCAAACTCAGATCATGGCAGAGTCGAATTGAGTATAAGATGCAACATCAGCATGTAAATCTCGAACATGACTTTTAAAGAGAACACAAAATCTTGTACAAATAATTAAGAAAGGAATACGGATACGTGTTTACTTCCGTAAGTTTAGGGCCAGGTTTTTTCTCCTACAAATAAAGAGGTTAACAAGAATTGTTGTTCTTGATAAGAACTTTTTGCCTTATTGATTATTGAGTTATTTTATTTGTCTTATTTGAATGTCAAAGCCCTGAGAAGCTAAAAGTGGGACTGATTCCCCAGCCAAGGATAAAGCTCTCAGGGACAACTGGGATGCTTTACAGAATATCCTGCTCTGACCTCAAAAGGTTTGACACTTTTAAAAAACAGCAAAGGGTTTGAGAGAGATTTATTTATATTTTTGACAAATTTGGCAAGGAAATGCCGGAGGGTTTATTGATCTTAAGTAAAGGCTTCCTCTAGTCTAGTTAATTACTATTTTCTTTTGGGCAATTAACTACACATGTCCTCCACTACGGAAGTAGAACACTAAATTTCTCAGTAACCATGTGAGATCAGTAGGGCAGATGTCAATGTTAAAGATAATGGCCTAAAGACATTTCAGGGTTTACAATTGAACAATTAGCTCAAATTTCAACTTGTATGGATTTCTAGTTGCAGCAACCTTGTTCCTGCCTTGTAAAGCTGATTTCATATTAGTCTTTACAGCACCATTTTATGAAGTTGAAGATTTGAACACTTTTTTCCTTTAATTTTCTGCTTTTCCCAAAGGATTTAACAGCTTACTGCTGAAAGCAGTTCTACTGGTCATAACATGGCCTACACAGCTGTAGCTCCTAGAACTTCAGAAACTGTGACAAGCAGATTTTATGCTAACATTTTCCTTCTTTTCATGAAAAAAAAAAAAGTGACCCACCAAGCTGGACAGTATATGGGTTATTTCCAGTCCTAGCTCTCTGATGACACTGAACTGTAGTGCTCTGTTAGATGACATGAGGCCAGTATAGAAGGAGTTACATATGCTGAATTCTCACCTCTCCCCCTTTATTTGTTTGTTTGCTTTCTTTAACGCAGAATGGAACAGTAGATTTGTCTGGAATGTCTATATAAATAAGTGTACAATATTTAAGATGTGGAGATTTTAATTTCTATCATATGATATCAAATGAGAAAGAAGAGGCCTCCAAAAGATATCTAGGCCAATTCCTACCATCACAAAGAAACCAGTCATACCCAATGCCCTTATATCAGTTTTCTGGTATGCTGATCAGGAAATCCCTTGCCAATGGATATTCCATACACTTCTTTATGCATAAGTCATTGCTACAATAAAACAAAGCAAAATGAAACATAGTTTTCTCAAAATCTTCCCTACAATTACTGCAGAATGGTTCCTTCACATGGCTGGTGCAAAATATATGAAATTATTTTGAAAAGAATCAGAGAGTGGAAAGCTCTTCTCTTTTCCATAGCTCAAGTGTCATAAATAAACAGCTTCCTGACACCTGTTTCTTCATGTGTCAAATCTCCTTTCCTGCATCAGTCTAAAAGAAGATGAGAATTATAAACTGAAAGAGACAAGAAAGCATCTATCTTTGCTTCCAAGTGGTATACTGCTGGTTTCTGTAGGCGTTAATACCAGCATTAATCTATTGTATTAAGTGAGGTAACACAGATTAAGAAACAGGTTGGTTTTGATCTTACTGGTAGATTTCACTTATTCTAATCTCCAAATTATTAATTTCTTGGCCCATCAGAACTGAGAGAGGTCCTCATAATGAGCTTTGAAGTGTGTAGATCTAGTGCAAAAAAATTGTCATTACCATAGAGTCCCAAGGTAGGCATATTCTAATAGAGGATATCAAAGGTGATATAGCCTCTACTGCCTCCTGAAAGATCCAGGAAGTGACAAGTGACTTTATCAGTTGTTTTTTTTATTAAAAAAAAATCACATTAAATGCAAGGTGAGATCTGGAACCCACAATCAATTCCAGAGGAATTTTCAGGTCATAGAGTGCAGACAGTTTCACTTCTACAGTCCAAGGTGATGCTCTCATGGAAGAGCTGCTGTATTGAACTCTATCTATAGCTGCAACCTGGAAAAAGGCTTCACTACAAAGGACAATTTTTTTCAGCTGTTCTCCCATTGTTACTAGGAAATCTACTGGCAACACAATGCCAAATTGTGTTGAAAAATGTTGAATGAAGAGAAAGCCTTAGCATCTATTCTTTTAATAGAAGATGAAGAAACAGAATCCTGGAAGACAAAGGAAAAGCATGGGCTGGGTTTTTGGAGTTGGTAATACAGACAAGTGAGGAATTTACTGAAATCTCTAGGATGTTCAGAACTGTCAAAAACTACAACAGAACATAAAGATTACGAATTTGTACAGGTTGATTTGCACTTCAGGGTATTAAAGAATGTTCTTTAGCAGGAAGAATACATGATAGAATAAAGTTATCATACGTAAATTTCTTGAGGCTGAAGACTTCAGGCTTCACTCTGTAAAATTTAATAAACCATAGAGCTACCTGCTCTACAATAAATCCACAGCAGGACTTAAGACAACAGCCCCTGAACAGTTAGATAAACCTCTACATAATTCCTCAGCAACACCAATGTTTTGTACTAGTATAGTCCGAAGATTTTGAAACATTTTTTGCTCCAAAAACCATCCAGTTAGTGTCAAACTCCTTTGTTTATTGCCATATTCATTTATTCATGAACTCACATCATACAGACAGGAGTTGCAAAAGCCAATTTTGCTTGAATGTTTTTGTATCCATTAAATAGCTGATGAAGGCCAGAATGTTCCTTCCATTAATTGAAAACCATAACTATGGGAAAGAAACCCATATTTTACACTTGTGGTGCAAAGCCATTTTCTTCTAGGAATTTTCAGGCTGAAAAGTAACCCCAGGGTAAAAACAGAATTAAACTGTCTCCAAATATTGAGGAAGAGAGAAGAGAGTCCAATGAAAACAATATACTACTTGATGCCAGTTGCTTCAGCTTCATTCACATTCTCAGACCTTCATTTATTTGTCATCATTGTACTTACACAACAAGTCTTTTTTTAATGGAAATGCAGCTTTAAAAAAAGCTTCAGAGAATATCAGGTAACAATCCCAGAGACTATTAACACTACAAACTTCCCTGATTATTCTTCTTGCCTGCTTGAGCCTTTCTGACATGTGGCATACCAGGCAACAACATCTGTAATTCAAAACAAAACCCCTTACACCAAAATAAACCTACCAGAGTTTACAAATATTATTCTTCATTAGGGACCAATACAAGTTGCATTTGGAGATATGGTTTAGGGGAGATTATAGTGGTGCTAGGTTGATGGACTATGAAGACCTTTTTCAACCTTGATGATTCTGTGAACCTGTGTTTCTGTTGAATGGTGCCAATGAGGAAGAACAAAATTGTAATCAGCAAACTTGGGGATTATTTTGGGTTTTATTTTGCATTCAGAAATTTGTCTAGTAATGGTAGTTGCTATATTGTCCCACATAAACAGATGTGAACTGCCATAATGCTCACAGAAATTACTCATGGTCATATTCATTTAACTCCAATTATCAAATGGCAAGTTATGATGTAAACCATGAAAATATACAATGTGTTTTATATCTAGCATTAATGAAGACAAAGAAACATCAGAAGCACATTTCTGTACTACACTGATTTAGCAATTAATTTATTAAATAGAAATATTTAAGATATTTAGTCATACCAATAAAGTTGGAACACAACGTAAGTTAAACATCAGTCTGTCAGTCAGTGAACACCAGCATAGGCATAACTTGGACAAATTCTGTATCATTTTCAAAATAAATAAACTTTAACTCATTTATTATGCTTATTTATTCAAATAGATTCTCCTACAATGCTTGTTATATAAAATTCAGAAGTAGCAGTTAATGCTATTTATTTACAACATCTGAATGACTAAATCCATAGACAAGCTGCAGCTAGCACAACTTTATGCCTGAAATCATTTGACTGGGTTCACTTCAGCTGTCACTGGGGGTATGGCCAGAATACAAATTCTCTTTAACACAAACTGCTTGTATGAGCTTTTCCTATAAGACATTCCTTCATTTCCTTTATTGAAATTTAGAATTCAGGATGTGTAGTAGTACAGTGGTGTAAAAAAAAAAAGCACTTATGAATAAATAGGAGATTTCCAACTAAATACTGACTGCCTAAAATACTGGCAAAGAAATTATACACTCATTTGATATCAGTGGGTTCTTCTGTATATTTCTTTGGACATCAGAGATCTTTCGAATCCACTAAAGTATCTGTAAAGGCACTTTATAAATGCACATTGTAAAACACAAAAGCATGTGCAGTTATAAAAGTCACAAAGGATGGCTGTACCATATAAAGACTGTGTCTGAGATAAACAAAGACAGATTCTGAGTCAATGAAAACCATTAAAATAAAGTGTTCCACTAAATTTTCTATTTATCACATAATGAGAAAAAAAAAGAGAAATCTCAACATTTTAATTACAAGCACTCTTTTGTATTTAAAAGAAACTAGAAAAAAATAAGTTTCAGGTATTTTGATTTTCCTCACAAAATACATAAAATTTTCCTTGCTTCATCAACTCTGGCTTAACACAGTGAAAGAGAAAAAAAATTGAAATTATAATTTGATAATAGTATGAACTGTCTCAGCTGTACTTTCCAGGCCAGAGGTATGTGAGTGTTTTTATTTCTCCCCTAAAGCGCTTCAAGAATTTCAACATAAGACAGTAACACAACATGTTATCATGGAGAGTATTGATGGGAGTTAATTTCCGCGTAGTCCAACAATGAGGGCAAAAATGTTCTTAATCTCTCAGATGCACTTATTGAAAGTCTGATATCATCACCTACCTTTAGAACACTACTACACCTTTAGGGTGAAGTTCAAAGGAACTTTGGAAAGTCTTGTCCCTTCTACTGACCCCACTTACAACCACATCCTAGGGAAGGGCAGAGGTGCAGCAAACAGCACAGGAGTGGGTCAGTCTGCAGGATATCCAACTGCAGATATTTTAGGAGTATCAGCACCTGTCATAAACAAAAAAAAAGTCTTCCATCTTAAACTGAGAACACCAACAGGTGGCAGATAGTTGGGTGTACGCATGTAGGAGGACTGAATGTCAAAAACTCAGGGCTTGAACTTTCAGATAGAAGTTTGCTATTTGCAGCCACAAGTACAGTCTGATTGTAAATCTTTCTAACCTCTGTTATAAAAGTGGCATGTCCCAAACACTACAATTTTTAGAAACATAAGACAAAAACACAAATTAGAATGCTGATCACATATCGTGCTTAAATTGGGAAGCCTAGGGCCTTGGGGCTGTGGAAAGAAAAGGAGGACAGAAAAAAAGGGGACCTGAAGAGAAGGTGGTAAAGCTCTTGGCTGGAGGAAAGATGCTGGAAATGAGAGAAGATCCAGGAGATCAGGTAGGTGGATGGAAACAATTGTTATGGTCACCCAGGGTCCTTGGCTAACAATGCCCAAGATGAGTAAGTACAAGCAGCACAGGAACAGTACAATTTTCTGCCCAATCCTCCTGGAACAGCAGTAATCTCTGTGTAAGGGAAGTGTGATTTACTGAACATATGCCTGCTGAGGATCTCTGTTGAGGAGACAGAGACGAAGGGGGCAATGCGAGTGAGATAAACACGTAGGGGAAAATCTGGTCTAGTCAGTTCTTAAACAAATCAACTATAGGTTATTTATAGCATCTCACTTGTGCAAGCACTTAAAACTTAGGCATCATATATATTTTATAATTATGGTATCAGTACCATATCTGCATATCACTTTCAAGTAAAACCCAACTTTCTTTTTTAAATAGAGTAATTTCAACCACGTAAAGCATATACTCTGATGTGAAATACAAATGGACATAACCAGAATTTTTAAATGATGGAGAAAAAAAACCCTGAGATTTTTCTGCCCTACAAACTAGAGAATACTACTAAAGTATACATTGAATAATATTTTAGTCACATACTGCAGTATCCATTTTCTACTTAGCAGTTTTTCCTCTATGTACACATTTCAACATGAAAAAAGGTAGCAATAACAGAACTTTGGGGAAAAATTCAGTTCTGAGTCTTATCAGTGTTCTGCTCAAGTGCAATGATTGTTGGTCTGCCCTCCTGCTCCTTATTTGCAGATTTTCACAGCTGTAGGATCTTATAAGTGGGTAGGAATCTGCAGTGTATTGCAAGAATGTATTGTGAGCCTTCTAGAAAGAACTGGCACAGAGTTTCTGAGATCATGGTTAAAAATGATATTTTTATTTCCAGTGTTTCTGGCTACTTGGAGAGTAGGACTGTCCACTTTCTGCTACAACAATCAAGTCATTTCTTCCAAGCCTGTCAATTACGAGAATTCAAAAAACCTCTGCCTAAATGACTCATGCTTCTGCACAATCTTCAGGGAGTTACATCTGCATCTCAGATCTCCACTTTCTCTCACTGCTGCATCCCTGCAGACACTCCAAAACCTCTCCAAATAGAAGTAAAAGAGAAACTTGTACTAACTTATTTCCTTTAGGGAATATTTTAACTGGATCAGCCTGGGGACAAAAGCTGTACCAGCTAAGAGCCCTGGTAGATACCAGTCTGTTCATTCCACTTTTTATTCTGACCAGTTACCATGCCCTCACTCCACTCAAACATTAGCAAATTTAACAGGGAGGCATGACCACAGACCCATCAGGTGTTGTGACAGGTGTTGCTCAGCCCCATGTGCAAAAGACTATCTGCCCACCTGTAGATGTTTGCAGAACTAGGCCTTGTGTTCCTTCAAAACAAAGAGTTCCTTGAAAAACTTAACAAATATTGCATCCAAAACCATAGAGAGAAATAAGTATTGCTGAAATATATAACTTAAAGAACAAAGACAAAAGATTTAAATACAGCTCCAAAATTGCAACATGGATAATACCATATAAGCTTTCAGTCATAAGAACCTCATTTAAGTCCTGAAAGAGGCTTTCACTTTCCTTGTACATCACAATTTGTGAAACCCAGGTTATTTTGAATCTGTAATATAATTTGAGTGACTGCAATTAAAGGAACTTTATCATAGCTTTTAGAGATAAGATTAATTATCTTTTCAAGGTCAGATATCCCAGAAAGACAACAATTTCGTCCTTAAGTCTTCCCTGATGGTGTCTCTGCGTGAGAGGTGTATGGCAGCTAAGGGAGAGTGCTGACGCATCCAGAAGAAATCACACTGTGCTGCGACTCCATGCTCTTGACAGGTGACCACCACATAATTTAGGAAGCCAACAGTGACGCATCATGTGGTTAGAATAAACTGGAAATTCATTCTGCCATCCATAAAGCTTATATAAATGTAAATTACCTTTTGGGTAATTTGGTTTGTTTGGTTGTTTTTCCTGGACAATCACCTGAATCCATTAGCAGTCTGCAGTAGCATTTCAGCACAACAAAATTTTAAGCTATTGGTATACACCACTTAGGTCAAATCCACCTCATGTTTCCTGCAGCACCCATATACAGCTAACTTGAACCTCTGTCTGTACCTATCAAGTTACTTCGTGACAAGTTATTGGAATCAGATGGAAATTCAGTCCATCTCTAAGGCCTGCAATACGTCACACACAAAACATTTGTGGAGTGTCAGGAACATACAGGCATGTTTGACTCTCACATTCAGTAATCAGTCTCTCTCAAACACAAATTGTTTTCTATAAACTACCAAGAAAATTTACAGCAGAAGGAAAAAACAAAAAGGACAAATATTCATAAAGTATCTCATAAGCTTTGTAGAGTTACAAGATAAGCAAGAAAGGCAGACCCATTGCTGGGTATCAATTATAAATATTTGTTTAGTCTTCATTTCCCTGATTACTATGTAACCCAGAAAACAACAGCAGAGATTTGTGGCATTTTTATTTCTACTACTTAAGCTTCTTCTGCTGTACTTTTAATCAGCAGAATTAGCAATCTATGATGCACACAAAATGAATACTTCTTTACCTATCTGGGGGGCAATAATTAGCTTTGCAATAGTAATGCAATTACCATTGTTTTTTTTAAACTGAGCGCCACTACCGACATATGTGTATGCTTAAAAAGACTCACACCAAAAATTCTTCTAGAACCTAAAATGCATACCAGAAAGGAAATTACCAAAACTACCTGTCTATTCTATATCACTAGCTGACCAGGAAGATAAGCTCCTGTGACACTGGTAAATTTGGTCCATTAAGGGAGGAAAGAGACAATATATACATGAATAGTGGTATAAAGACCATCAGCAGGATGTCTCACTGAGTACTAATGATCTTTCCAAATGAATATTAATATGTTTAATCCACCACATGTCATCTTGTATTACATGTCCCACATTTTACAATTATTATTTTATTAATACTAACATTAAAAATTTATGTGTTCATATTATCCATCTGTGCCTAAAGCCAAAATCTTACCTACCACACAACCTAATGTACAGCCATGTGCTCAGGCACCAGGATTTTCTTCTATTCAGCAAGTCCATGGATTTTGGGCACCCAGCCAGCTATGCACAGAATTCACACATGACTTGTGTGCCCACAGCAATCTAAAGACTGCTGGTGCTTTGTGGGGACATACCAAAACAGGGAGGGTAAACACAGAAAAATATGTATGAGGGACTTCAAAAATTCCCTACTATGACAATGCTATTGGTAGTGAGTTTTTCACCAAATGTGGGTGGTTTTCACCAAAGGAAGAATTTGGGGAAAGTCATTCAAACTTGTCGTCATGCCAAATGACAATTTTCTCCCACTGAATGAAACAAATGAAGGAATTTTAGGAAAAAAGATTAAACCTGAGAAAACTGAAAGAATGGACACACAATCAAATCTAAATACGAATGAAAAGGCATGAAAAAATGCTGAAATTATCACTATCATTTGCTCAAGAAGGAAACTAAGATAGATGAAGAAAAAAGAGAAAGAACTTTATCATGATACAGCTACATTAATATCTAAGAGTATTTTTTGTTACCATTCTTTACCTAAGCACCTTATAATAATTTGGAACCATACTGCCTGATTTAAGTGTTATAAATAATAGTGTATACCTGCATTTTTCATCAATTTAGTTCAAGTAAAATGTTATTCAGAGGATGGATAACAGCAAGGAATTTGTCACAAAAAGAGCATGGAGTGTTTGTAGTTTTTAAGGCCTTGGGAGCCCTTAACTTGATCCCCAACGTTGTACCAAGCAGGTAACCAAGTGGGAGCTACACAGGCCAGACAAAAGCTGATACAGCAGGGGTCAGGAAAAGCAAAAGTGACTTGAGTAGGGTTTGGTACACTCTGGAACTCCATAAATATTGGAGATCTCCTTCACTCCAAGTGTTATGGGAACAGAATACAGGTAGTGAAGCAGTAAGGAGTCCACAAACCATTGCAGGGAGTTAAACCACACACGGTGACCACAACTATTAGAGAACACATGCTTCGTCTTCTGGAAGTCTGCACGTCCTATTCAACTTGAGAGACAGAATGCTATTAATTAATTGTAAAACCACCAACAACAAGACTAATGTTTTGGAAATTGTATTTCTACAGCACCTTCCCCTTTTCAGTTTCTATTGGTTTCCAGTGATTTAGAACTGAAAAGTGAATACTTGCATATAAAGAGAAATCATGACAATTTCTCACATTAATGACAAACAAATAAAAAAATAAAACCCACCATATGAAGCTAAGGTAAGGTATCACACATAACCTATGAAAACATGATCCTGAACTCTTCCATGGCATCAAACCTTTATAGCCACTTGTCCAAACAACATCTCAGGAAATAAGCTGTAAAAATGAAATCTATTCTCTGCAACAATAAAACCAAGAAAGCAAATATTTTGCCTCACATGTGAAAGTATTTTTTCTTTCTTTTTTTTAAACTCTTATGAGCTATCATTCCTGTGGGAGTTACTGGAGAAAAGAGAGAAAGAGGAAAATCGATGCTAACTTCCGTTAAAATTTCTAAAAGAAAAATATAATTTAAAAAAATTAAGTGGTGTAAAACTTAGGATTTGGGACTCAGTTCTTCTTAAAAAAAACCCCAACCAACCAAACAAAAATATCATTCCTTTAACCTACCTTTCCTAATATTGGTTCTATTTTCTCTGAATCTTGTTATACTGTTCCACAAGCTTTTCATAAATCCTCTAACCTTTTTATGAAAATGAATTAATTTTCTCTTTATGCTTTCCTTATTGTCTTCCTTTCCAGTTTAACTAATGCTGAAACATTACTTCATTGCTTTCCTTTTCTTTTGGGAGCTATGTTTTTTTCTCAGCCTTACATCTTTAACTGTATCATGAAGGCACATGGCTTTTTTCCTGTTTCTTTCTCTCTGTTCTCTTGGAGATGTGATCAGTCATGCCTTAACCAGTGTGCTTTTTAAGACTATTCAGCTGTGTTCCATTTTGGCAGAATTTTCTTACTCATTTTTCACATACTAACGAAGCTTCTCAATGCATTTCAAATTTGCTTTCCCAAATTCTAAGAGACCTGTGTAGCTATATGTGGTCTGAGCTATTTCTTCTAGGCTGAATACAAGAAGGCTGCTAACCCTGACATTAAATGCCCTAATTTCATACAATTTCAGTTAACTCATAACAGATTATTATCTGATAATTTTCAATAACCTTTCTGTCATTTATATTTTTTTGGAATCAAATTTTCCTGTGCCATTTAAACCTCCCAAAGTATTGTACCTTATGAAAACAAATGCTCAGTCATGCTACAGCTAGTCAATCATACTACATATATTGAAAATATGGTATAAAAAAATCAATTAGTGCAAATATATTTTGAAAAAAATAGCCATTAAGTAAGTATGCAAATAAAGGAAAGCATTACATATAAATATATATATATGTATATGTATATATATGTATATATATATAATGAGCAAGCAGGAATTCGCTTTCTATTTCACAAATATTTTTTTTTGCAGTTTTTGTCTTATTATTCAGATAACACCATTATTACGCTTGGCACTTTACAGATGTCTCCAAAAATGAGGTCACTGCCTTGAAGAGCTTATAATTAACCCCGCTGTGAATTATATATTAAGTAATTGAGGATAGTATATCTATCTGCCTGTGAGCTATACAGACAACATTATTCAGGGTTACATATTATGTATTTGTATTATTTTGCATTCCAGTTTGTATGTTATCTAACATGAAAATAAAAACAAGCTAGTGGTGGAAGATTTAAGAAACAATTCTAGCCAGATAACTGTTTTCTCATTTGCTTTTTCATAGATGGAAGCAAAGTGAATGGGTTACCAAGACAACCGTTTCATAAAATCAGATTGTCAAAATCTGTTAGGAAACAAGTAGTCTATAATATGAGCCTTTGGCTAAATGAAATCATCCGATATGATGGAACTTTAAAATTACCTTATAATTCCAATTAAAACAAGTTGCACCCATTCAGTCTTGAATGCTGACCACTATCATAGTCTGCAACTGTCATTCTTTAAATAAATAGTCAAAGTCTAGGGAGCAGATCTACTGATCCTTTTCCGTTCCCTGTTTTTCAACAGTCATTTTCTTTGTGCTGACCACCATAACTGAAAGAATACTTTTGCAAAGCTAGCAGAAAAAGGTTAACATTTTCCCAGCCAAAAAGCTGCACTGAAGAGATTGTTTAGTATTCACAATATCACTTCTATCCTTCTTTGCCCTGTCTAGGCAACTAGGGAGTTAGATCCTGTGTATATAAACCAAAGAGAAGAGTGCGAGAAGAATAAAGGCTTTGCAATTTCCATTTATTTTTGTCACTCCATTTTTGCTTCTCTTTTTCAAGTTCTATCATCTAAAAGCAGCATAAATTTTTCACTTGCCAATACTACAAACTGGCAATCAGTATTAGTATCAAATTTATGTCATAGTAAAAACATCACAAACAATCTCCCAGGGAGGGTACACCATTTTTGTGACACTAGTCCTGTGTATTTACCTCTCTACAACTGGAAGGAAAAATAAAAAACATAATAATAATAAAAAGCTAAAGTCTATTTCTCTGTGTTTATATATGGAATATATGCATTTTACATGCATGTAAAGAGCATTTTGTTTATTAAAACACAGAAATATATACACAGGTCTTTAAAATTATGTGTTGCTTATTTCACAATGCTTTTCCTATAAAAGATATATAAGCTTAACTATAGCTTCTGAAACGTTCTGATTTTTCTCTTGGTAGGTTTCTAGAATCTCTGGAAAACACTAAGAGCTCCAGATGGAAGAATTTTTGAAAAGCTCAATTCAAGAGACTTCTGAATTTTGGCAGATAAATGCTGCATATGTTGTGTGGAGGTGATCTCCTGTGGGGGACAGGAAGATGATCTCTTAATGCACATTCACCAACTGTCATAAGGCTGAGAAGAATACGCATGTATTGTGCAAAGATATTTATCAAAATTTCAAACCCCTGTTTTTCAGTGCAAAAGCTAAAATAAACCTTAAAAGTGAATCCTCATCTTCTTCAGGAGATGAATTAAACATGCTGTTAAGTGTATACACCATTAGGGGGAAAAAAAGTGGTCGTTTTTAACCCATATTTATATAATTCTCTTTATAAAACCAGACCCCCAACGACATGTTTTACTGAGGAAAAAAAAAACCCAACTCTGAACATGCCAGCATCACATACAACAATCCAGCTGATATTTTCAGACTAAGTAAACATACAATTCTAAACTGAAATAACCAGACTAAAGTAAATAATTAACTAGGACAAAAAGTTAATTCTGTTTAACCAGTGGCAGTACACTAACCTCTCCACTTAAAAGGTTTACTGATTTAGGTGCTTTAAAAAGATTTTCAGTTCTGTGGCCTAAATATGTGAAAAAAAACACAGCAAGAAAATGAATTCATCATTTCCCATGGGACTTTTCCACTACAAAAACCACAGAGCTTCCACTGGGACCAAAATAGGTTTAGAACTAATTCAGTTGTGCCACTTGTTGTTGACCATATACATGAAGTTCCCTCTTTATCCAATAGGTGAAATCTTTATACTAGATAGCAGTGGCATAGGCCATAGGACTGTTTTGGAGAATATTAATAAATGTGGTTTTCCTTAGAAACCAATGAACCCTCTCAGAGGATGTGGCACAAGTAGGATTCTTATTGCAAGTGGGGATCTCAGTGCTCACAAGACCTCTCTCACTACTTTCTGTTCTTACTGTTCTGTAAACTCTGTTACTGCAGTCATTAAGTTCTTCACCGTTCTGCAGAGCCACACACAAGATGGGCAGGTAGCTTTTGAAATACAAAAATCATTAACATTTAACAGTGACAACCATACCTTACAAATGGCCTTGAAAAAACAGCATACAGCCCATGGAGAGACTAAACACCCACACCTCCCTCAGGCCTTTCAGAGAGGCCCGTACCACATCATTCTTCCTTAGCCAGATGAATTCTGTTCAGACACAGAACCTAAACATACAAAAGTTGGAGAGCTCTTATACAGCAACCGAGGGCCCGTGAACTAATCTCCAGAGAGATACAGAAACTCAGCAAAGCAAACAGTCTCAATATTTTCATTGCATATCACAATTTTTTGGAATGTAAAGCAGGAAGCAAAAGCTTTCACATCAATTGCTGTTCTTAAAGAATATATCCAAAATTTCTGTCACAAATCATATTAATTACTCTTGATAAACAGACACAACTCATGCATACACTGTATCACTTATGAGTGTGAAGGGCACAGAAAATGGAAAATAAGTACCTGTCAGAAAAACTGCCCTTAAGTTACTTTGAAGCAAATGTAAGAAAAGTCTTGTGGGGAAGATTTCTAGGCTGTACATATGGGAAATTAATTATTCAAGTTTTACGTGATGTCTTAGATTATTTTTCACAGATCCCAGAAGAGAAGATTATTGTTGTAATAATAAATGGAATTATTTAACAAAATATTCCCCGAACTTAGAATAAGCATTTCTCCAGAAATTAATTTTATGTTGTGAACCATAATGAATGTGGTTGAGGTTTAGTAGCTATAGCACCTTTGGTATCTTATTAAAAGTCATTATAAAATGACAGATGCTGGTCAGCATCTCTTAATGAGGAAACACAAAACATGTCAGTTTTTGAAAAGAGAAAATGCCCGTAACTGGCAGTGATACTAGAGTTGTAAGGTCATGGGGAAGACCTAATGGAAGAGATGAGCCATTTACTCCTGAAGAGATCTAAAAGCTACACATTTAAAAACTTCCAAGCAGCTTTTAAAAATGTTAAACAGACCCAGCTGTTGTCTTGGTTCCCAAGAGGGCCAGGACAGCTCAGGGAGATCCATCATGGTCCACAACTTGTGACTGTAAAAAAAAAAACACATCCCAAAAGACAAAGCTTGGGAAATACTACTCTAATGGCTGCAAGGCAATATATAACCATTCAATAAGGAGCTGAGCTGTCCCAAATGTTTTACTAAAAATTTTAACATTCTAGTCTTTTACTCCCTGGTATGGAAAAAGTGCCTACTATGAGGGACATTGCCTATATAGGATAAATAAAATAATCTGGAACACATACTTGAACAACAAGTTATCTTTTTGCATAGCCTCATTTTATTATCTATAAGGAAAAAGAATTATTACCAAATAAATTACAAAAAAAAAAAATTTACATAAAATCATTTGACAACCAGGCATATGAGAACTTTATGAAATAGACCAGAATAAAAATTTTTCACTGAAATTTAACTATCTTACCTACATGAATACTAAGGCATAGTATTTAACTGCATTAATCCCATTTAGCTACAGCTCAAATGATGTTTTCTGAGTGGGAACAGAGCATTTTAAAAGATTCAAAGAAAATAAGCATATTTGCCTTAAACAAAAAATGCCAAGATTATTATTTAAAAGGCAAATGCCTTTTGTTAAATCATTTAACAATAAAATTTTATTGCTATGCAGTTAATTTCTAAAGCATTTTAAACCTTTAATATAATTTTTAATAAACAAGAATTATATCCTAATTACAGATTACTTTAAAATTATGAAAACAGAAACTGAAATAAATCCTTTCACCCAAAAGACATTTGGTTTGCATATTGGCACATTTTTAAACTGAGAATTTTGGATTTTTTGCCCAACAATCAAAGCAAGCAAACATTCTATTTATTCAATATTATTTTTATGAATGTTCTTGTTTAATTCAGGCCAGAGAGCCTATTGTAGAGGCTATACAACTTATTGTTGGCACCACAAAATATACAAACATCGCAGAAACAAGGTGAGGAAACTTTCCCTGATTATGCAAGTTTTATACAAAGCTAATGAAAAAATCTCTCTAGAGCCACCCTATCATTTTCTTCCTCTAATGTCTCCTTCTACTCTCCATAGCCACAGTGCCTTTGCAAAACCAGTTCATAAGAACCTGTTTGTAATGAACTATGAACTTGTTGAAGAATGTGTAGAAAATTAGGGGCATTCATTAAAAAAAAAACCAAACATTAGTTTGATTTCACTGGAGTATCTTTCCTACCTTACTTAGGATACTGTTAGATATAGGAGAAAAAGGCAACAGTTCTTAAAATGGACAAACAGATGGCTTGGTCCTACATTTATTTGTCCTTTGCATCATCATCTATTTCTTTTGTTTACAAGGCCCTACTAAGGCCATTTATCTCTGCAAGAGCAGGCCATTTACTTTTGCTATAATTTCTGGGCACTAGGAAGGAGAGAGCATTGCAGTTAACATCTCTGCCACTAAATATCTTCAACAGACACGAAAATAAACTTGGTAACAGCAAGTATATTTAAAGAAGTATAGTCTTGGAAAGACTCTTCAACAGGTTTGGGTTGTTTTCTGCAATCAGTCAGACTATATCCCAAGTATAATGTAGTGCCTAATCTTACAAGAAATAGTAATATTAGTGAAAAAGTAATAAAAACTATGTGCCTTTGGGAATTTTGGAAAATACAGGTTTCTGACTATGGGTTATTTATAATTTAATGCCAAAAATAAATTTTAGGAACAATAAATACACTTACTAAAATATTAAATGGCATAGCAATTTATAGAAGCTTCTCTTATACAATCAATTTCATCAAATTGATATCTAATAACATTTATATCTAATTCAATATTTTGGAGACAACTTTCAACAGAAAATTGAGTTAAGTAAAACTCTTTGTACCCAAAAGTACAAAATGTTGAGTAAAAACTCTTTGTATCCAATTTATGATTTTTTTGATGGTCCCAAATTTTGCAAATTGTACTTATGGAAGCATTGGACAGTAAGATTCACAAACATATGCACTACTACTTTTATGCCTGATTATACTGGGATATTATAATTACATGATTGTCTTGAGATTTTAGCTTACTGTTGAAACCTCCAGCAGAGAGAGGCTCTTTTACTCAGACGAAAACAGAAAATAGTCTTCAAGCCACCTTCAAAATAACGTATAAAACTACCACATATTAGATATAATTTAATCTGCTAAATTCTGGCAAAAGTTTATTTTTCAATAATGATCACATTTTAGTTCAGAAAGAAACTGTTCCACATGAGTTGAAAATGCAGCCTTCATTAGGCAATTCTCACAGCCCTAGGCTTCTGGTGTGTTATCTAGCAGTGATAGTGATCTTCTGTCTTTTTTTTTTTTTTTAACTTAGAGGATGATTGTTTAGTGATATAAGATGTTATAGAATGGCCTGGGTTGGAAGATCATCTTAAATATCATTGAGTTTCAAACCCTCTGCCATGGACAGAGATACCTTCAACTCAACCTGGTTGCTCAAAGCCTCATCCAACCTGGCCTTCAACACTTCCAGGGTTGGGGCATCCACAACTTCTTTGGGCAACCTCTTTCAGTGTCTCATCACTATTACCTACTCTCTTTCAGTCTGAATCCATTACCTCTTGTCCTGTCACTACATGCACTTGTAAAAAGTCCCTCTCTGGCTTTCTTGTAGGCTCCTGTCAGGAACTGGAAGGCTGAAATTAGGTCACCTCAAAGTCTTCTCTTCTCCAGCCTGAACAACCTCAGTTCACTCAGCCTTTCCTCACAGGAGAGGTGCTCTATCTCCAGTTATCTTGGTGGCCTCCTCTAGACTCACTCCAACAGGTCCATGTCCTTCCTGTGCTGGGACCCCAGAGCTGGATGCAGCACTGCAGGTGGGGTCTCAGCAGAGTGGAGCAGAGGAGAAGAATTCCCTCCCTCACCCTGCTGCCCACGCTGCTTTGGATGCAGCTCAGGACACGACTGGCTTTCTAGGCTGCAAGTGCACATGGCTGGGTCATGTCCAGCCTCTAATCCATCAGCATTCCCAAATCCTTCTTGCAGGGCTGCTCTTAATCTGCTCATCCCCCAGTCTGTGTTGATACTGGGACTTACCCCAACCCAGGTGCAGCCCATTCCCTGTACTCCATGTGCCTTAGCATAGATTGAAACAGGATCTGTTCCATCATCTTCCCAGGCACAGAGGTGAGGCTGACAGGTCAGTAATTCCCAGGGTCCCCCTTTCTACCCTTTTTAGAGATGAGTACAATATTTCCCTTTTTCCAGTCACCTGGGACTTCACCTGACTGCCATGACATTTCAAATAACATGAAGAGTGGCTTGGCAATTATATCAGCCAATTCTCCCAGGACTCTGGGATGCATCTCATCAGGTCCTATAGACAGGTATGTTCAGGTTCCTCAAGTGGGCGTGAACCTGATTTTCACTCACAGTGGGAAACTCTTCGCTCCCTCAGAGAGACACAGACAGCAATGCCTTCTGATAGTCCAGCAAGCACTAAATTCTGAACTATTGTGCATTTTAGGAACAATTTACATACTTATAAAAACAAATGAAGTTTGTCATTCAAGAGGGTATATATAAGTTTCAATAAAGCACTGAACAGTTTCCCTTGCAAAATTAAAGGTTAAAATAATTAAAAACCTAACCATAAAAGCAGCAAGAAGTGCACTTAAGTATTTGTTTCAAGAGATTTAAAAATTTTAAGGTTATATGACAGTCTTAGAATACAAATGTACATCTGGGCATCATTGTGTATAACTTGGTGCATTCCTGTGTATTTACCTAAAGTATACCTAAAGTATAAATATACTCTTTTTATTCTTTAAAGGTTTTTTACTTTCCTTGGTCAAATATTTAGTTGTCTTAAGTAATACTACACGAGATTTTTTTTTTTTTAATTATTCACACCATATTGTGCAAGTTGACATATAAAAGAAGTGAGAAAATTGTGTCACGTCTTTTTCATGTAGCTCATACAATGTAGGTATTTATCATGATATTTAGCATGCAAAACAGTGACTTGGCTGGTTAGGAATACAAAGGAGGTAAATCCAGATGGGGAAAAAATAGAATGATTTGGACTAATTAGCACAGTTAAGAAAACTTAGCCAATTTGGATTGGTTCCAAAAAAAGACAGATGTGAAAAATGTCTCTGCAATGCCTTAGTTTAGTTTCTTTATAGCTTACTCAGGTACAGATGCTGGAAACACTACAAGAATAAGGTTTAAAAAATAATAAAGAACTGTTTTTGAATATATTATCTTCTCTGTTATAGTACAGATAGATTTTCCTTCAAGGCTGAAGATTTAAGTTGCCTTTTCTTCCTCATGCATTTCACTCTGGAAAGCTTTGAAGTGGACATCTTAGTAGTATGTCTAGAAGGGTACTATTAGATGAGGAGTACTGCTATTCAGTTGCAATTTGGTGCTTTCACATTTAGATAAGAATTACACACACTGGAACATTTAGAGTCCTAGTATGGCATAGGAACCACAGCTGTGTTAGTTACTGCAATATACAGCTCTCACTGAGAAAGTTAAATGTAGACTTTTATCCTCCTCACAACATATTTAGACCTATGTTTTCCACATACAGATAATTATTGCCAAGGGCAGAGACTTTACCATACATTTCATTCTAGTCACTCAGTTACCTCTGCCACACCATTCAACCAGGATACAACTTCTCTTTGTTAATATAATATTTATAAAATCATAAAACCATATAAAAGATGATTCTAGCAAAAAAATTGCCAGTGAGTACTGTATTTTTCAGAAGTAACACCCAGAGTACCAAAAATGTTGCTTAAAAATGTTTTCTAATGTGTCTAAAAGAGCTGTCCAAGCACATAACAGAAAAACAGCCAAGATGGAGTTGTATAGCACCAGCAGTACTTGTACAGTAGTACTTGCAGAGACAAGCAATCTTTCTACGTCTCAGAAGAATCATTGTAAGGATTATCGACATGAAGAGATTGTGAAGAGGTAGGTCTTAAAGTATAAGTCATAAATGGAAATTGGTTTTGTCTTTAATGTGCTGCTGCCCATATGAAGCTGATATGTATGCAAAATAGTAGCTTTATCACATGCTAATGCAGACAGAATACCAGACATTCTAATGCACAAGACCTGCCTAGTACTTGACTTTACAGTTCAAACGAAATAGACAGGATTTAAGTGGATTATATCACAAGTACTTTGTGCACATGGAATGCCTTCAAAACCTTCCTAGCATAAAGCCACTTTTAGGTAAAAAAT
The DNA here is from genome assembly GCA_013399195.1 of Dicrurus megarhynchus. NCBI lineage: Eukaryota > Metazoa > Chordata > Aves > Passeriformes > Dicruridae > Dicrurus > Dicrurus megarhynchus. The sequence goes on from VXAD01002237.1 coordinate 643,425, forward strand.
ATTCCATTTTACTAGTAAACCCTGAAAAGTTAATCCAGATAAATATATTCAATAATTTATCATGCCAGACATTTCAAATACCAAAAAATTTAGCATGCACACACTGAGAAGCTTTGTGTAAGTACTGAATTTTTTAATAAGGGCAAATTCACATACCTACAAATGTGATATAAAGCATTTGAAAGAGTCACTGTATAATATAAATAACTACTACATATACTTAACCACAACTAATATAAAAGCAAAGTGCCAGTGCTTGATCAAAAGATTAAATAACCAGCTGTCTCCCAGTCAGAAGATGAAATATATATCTAACAGCAGTATGCACACATTCACTGACTGTCTGATAATTGTGATTAAAAAGGCATGCTGATAGGCTCACCACCAAACCTTTCACAATGCTGTTTTACCTAGAATATTTCTAGGGGGAAGACAGTAAATAAACAGAAGTTAATTGTGAAAGAAAAGGGTTAGGTACCTGCAAGAGTAACATTTTCATAAACATTATTTTGCACCTATGAAGCTCCTCTGCCTCACATCCAGCATATGTGTATTCTTCTTCTTCATCATCAAGTTATTTCCTCCAAGTTAATTGTAAGACAAACACTTATGTTTTTCTGTGATTGTAACATTTGATACACCTGCTGAGCAGGGGAGTGATGACTGGCTACATGTGGCAGAACGTGGTATAGTAAAGGCTATCACAGCCCGAAGTACAACTCTGTGTCTGGTTAGACAGCTTCCTGACACCTCGAGGCTCAGAGACCTGCATTCTTCTTCAGTATATGCAAATTGCTAAATGAAAATAAGACTGACATATTTTTCAAATCTTGCTTGCCTAGACTGTTTACTTTAGCTTTCACATTTAAAATTATGGCAGAATGTAACTATCCAGGTAGGAGGAATGCATAGTAGGGTGCACCAGAGTCTCAGATGACTGCACTCACTACCTGAGTACAGTGGAGACTTCAGAGAGTCTCCCTAATCTCCCTAATCATGGCGAGTCACTAACCACATTATGCCATTCAAGCACATATGCATCCCTAGAAAACAAGGTACTTCCTTTTGTTGGCCAGTTTGATTCAGTACAACTTTGTTTCCAAGATAAACAAATTCAACAATTATATTAATAGAATTAAATATACAAGTGAAACTTTATAAATTCACCAAAAATCCAGGTGTTGTAGTATGGTATAGAAGGCTCTTAATGGTGAAGATTGTATGAAAACAAAAAGCAACTTAAACAACTGTATTTGATTCTTCCTCTGTGTAAGTACAAATCACTGGTGTCACCATCACATGAAGCAGTTTTTTTTACTGATATGGACAAGAAAGGTTATAAGTTTAAAAAAAACAAACCAAACTCCTTAGGAAAAAATTCCAACATGGAAGTCAGTATGACATCTCTCTATAAATCACCATGCAGTAATGTCCATTTGGGTGTGAATACATGTATAACAATTCTGTACTGCAAGCACATTTACAGATATTTAAATTTGATCATATACAGTGAGAAGAATGGAAAACCAAATATTTAAAAAAACCATTACAGATAAAGAATAAATTAAGAGACAACCAGTTTGTGCAAAGTACTTTTGAGTAGGAAAGCAGTTTTTACTATTTCTGGCTGTACAGCCAAATAAAAGTTAATGGACTTATCTTTAACCTTGCATAGCTTTTGCATAGCCAAAAATGAATGGAAACAAAATGCTCTTTTGTCTCATTTTTGTTGCACAATTTAGAAAAAATAAATGCAAAATACTTCATTAAGTCACATTTTTATCTAAACTCTTCCAAAAAATCAGTTGCCAATATCTCTATTAGCCTGCTTCAGAGTGATTTAAGTCTATGTTCACAGCTTTGTAATGTGGCAAAGATTAAGGTTTTTTGGCTGCTGGCTTTTTTAAGTCAATAGAGACAGACAAATCAAGGCCCCCTCATGGCACAATTCTCATCAGACTAATAGACTGGGTTAAGGAACAGGTTTGAGGCTTCGATGCTCTTATGGAGCAGAGATTAAATCAATTAGGAAAGTGCAAGGATGGACACGGCAGGAAGTATGTTTTTCTGCATTAGCTTCTCCTATCCGTTAAAACAGGCAAGCAAGTACACTGAACTGAGTACAAAAGCAGTGCTATGCTGCAATAACCAAGGGCAAGAAAATAAAACTGAAATTCATGTCATATTAACAAAAGAAACCCCTACCAAAAACCCCTAAATTTTTCCCACTAACTTCCTTCTCTCAGTTCTGCTCAATACAAAAAATAGGAGAGTAAGCAAGACACCACTGCAATACTAAAGCTATAATACTAAAGCTGCAGTACAAATCTATCAGTAAAGAAGTTAAAATTGAAAACTGCTTAGCAGTTTCTGAAAAGCAGTGATATATTACCATAACTTTGTTGATTATCATTAATAGTTTTTTGTTTGTTTACAAGGATGACTTTTCAGCAAACTTTACTGAACCCTTTTCTGTGTACATAGATGAACTCCTAGTACCAGCATCATACACGCAAAAGAAAAACAAGGAGATACATATATATATATGTAATATGTTCATACCATTCTTTTTGAACAGGTAAAAAATTCAAAGTCTTCTTTGTTACCACAAAATTTCTATCCTTTGTTTTTCTATCTCAAAACTATAGAATAAACATTATAAAGATGATTTAATAGTACAAACCCAAACCAGTTTAAAAATGTGTGAAGATTACAAAGATGTGAATAAATAAGAGAGGACAATCAGTCTTTACTTCCAACTATTGGATAAAGTCTACAGCAGGCAACTGGTTCTTGTAGCATGCTCACATCAGCAAATTCACATGATGCAAGAACAAAGCCAGAAGCACAGCCCAATGAAGAATTGCATAAAAGGGCAATGCAATTACTGATAACAACAAAAGTTAAATAGCATATCCAAAAATACAGGTGAGTTTCAAATATTCTTTATCATGCAGCTTCATATGAGAGACTGTCTTTGAGCAGCTGGCTTGGAAATTCACAATTTCTGGCCATACAGCCCAGCAGCAAAAAAGGGACACAATCCCCTTCAAGCATATACTATGTAGTTGTGATTCAACTTAGACAATTAAATGTTAGGTAGACTGAGAATTGATAACTAGTTTGATTTAATATTGTTCCTTCTGGGTTAGGCTAAGATCACAGGATTCTAGAATGGGTTGGGTTGGAAGGAACCATCTAAATATCATCTAGTTCGAAGCCCTCTACCATGGGTAGGGACATTTTTCACTAGATCACGTTGCTCAGAGTCCCATCCAGCCTAGTCTTTAACACTTCCAGAGATGAGGCATCCTCACCCTCTCTGGGCAACATGTTCCAGTGCCTCACCACCCTAATAGTAAAGTATTTTTTCCTAATATTTAATCTAAACCTACTCTTTTTCAGCTTAAAGCCATTTCACCTAGTTCTAACACTACATGCCCTTGTAAAAAGTCCATCTCCAGCTTTCTTGTAGGCTCCCTTCAAGTACTGGAAGGCTGCTATAAGATCTCCCCAAAGCCTTCTCCTCTTCTCCCTTCTGGGGTTCAACCACCCCAGACTTGCCTCATAGGAAAGTAGCTCCGGCCCTCTGATCAACTTTGTGGCTTTCCTCTGGACTTGTTCCAAGAGGTCCAAATTTTTCTTGTGTTGGGGTCCCAGAGCTGGACAGCTTTTCAGATGGGGTCTGATGACAGCAGAATAGAGGGCCAGACTCTCCCCCCTTGACTTGCTGGCCAAACTTCTTTTGATGCACCCCAGGACGTAGTTTGCTTTCTGGGCTGCAAGTTCATATTGCCAAGACATGTTGAAATTCTCACCCATGAGATATTTACCTTCAACATATTAAATAAGTCATTCTATTCTTGGAAAAACTTCTGTGCCATTTTAATCATGTATTTTTTTTGCTAGAAAACTAAGCATCTTCAGTTTAATTAACTTAGGGTGCTTCACATGTTTTTGGACACAGAGTAAAATGAAGGTATATTTTAAATATTAATAGGTTAAATAATGTTTTACTTGATCAGTGCAGCTGAAATACTCTAGTCAGACAGAAGATTAATTCTGACCACCCAGGACAGGGCACCCCTAGACGTACCTACAGACTGGGGAACAAGAGACTGGAGAGCAGCACCGTGAAAGGGACCTGGGGGTCCTGGGTGACAGAAAGCTGGATATGAGTCAGCAGTGCCCTGGCAGCCAGGAGAGCCAACTGTGTCCTGGGGTGAATTAAGCAAAATATCACCAGACAGTCAAGGGAGGGGATTGTCCAAATCTGCTCTGAACTGGTGAGCGGTTTTGAGGGCAGACCTCACCACAATCTACAGCTTCCTAACAGAGGAAATGGAGGGGCAGGTACTGATCTCTGCCCTCTGGTGACCACAGACAGGACCCGGGGGAACACCATGAAGTTGTGTCAGGGAAGGTTTAGGTTAGATGTCAGGAAAAGGTTCCTCGCTCACAGGGTGGCTGGGCACTGGAACAGGCTCCCCAGCAAAGTGGTCACAGCACCAGTCTGACAGAGTTCAAGAAGTGTTTGGACAACGCTCTCTGGTACATGGGGTGATTCTCGGGGCTGTCCTGTGCAGGCCAGGAGTTTGACTGCAATGATCCCTGTGGGTCACTTCCACCTCAGGATATTCTATGATTCCATGAAAAATCATACACAGTGGTATGAACCCAAGTGACAAGAATTATACTAGAAAAATTCATGTAAACAAATAAATATCTCTTCCATCAGAAAACTATTAAGTAGTTGCAATAATACAAAATAGGCATTTAAGATATTCCTCCTCTTTCATGATGGTTTACTTCTTTTGTAAGCTCAATATGAATTGTTATGGTTGTTACCTAAGCCATTTTCTTCAGGATTTTTTCCTGTCCTATTTAATACAGCTTACTGGAAATGTATTACAAAGTGATCTGGAATGCACTCATAAAAAACCACTAGCTAGACAATGAGACAACAGACAAGAAAAATTTAGAATTTTTATAAATTTGTTACTTTATCACATTTCATAGGATAATTCAGTACTTTTTATGAATACTTCATTTACTAATGATGAATGAATAAAAAACTTCAAACATGGAGGATATCAGAACAAAGAATTGCACAGCTTCCTTTGTGACATCTCACCCATTACATAAGCTTCATTTTCCCCACAGCACATTCATCCTAAATTATCTTCCATTAACTACTATGAGCTAGCACTTTTTCTTTCAAATAGCTCAATGGAAAAAATAAAATATTAAATTCTAAAATACTTGATATTTGCATAGAAATATGTCAGCTACATGCTTTATCTTCATCTTTCACACTTCATTTGCAACAACATTTAACATATAAGCTGCTTAGGCAAAAGGCTCCTTTTATTCATAGAATCCAATAGATTGTAAGTGCTTTATTTATATATACAAAAATGTATACCCATTAAGATCTTGAATTTAGTGTCCCATGTATCCTAATGCTATAGAAAAGGCAGAAAAAAAGTGTGTGTGCTAAACTGAAACACCTTTTGAAGATTCAAAAGGACCACCAATTCCAGAATCTCAGCAACTGGGAGTATCAGCTGAATTTTTAGAATTATTTTTGCATTCTCATATTGCATTTTCAGCTCTGGGGCTCCCAGAATAAGAAGGACGGGCACTTGTTGGAGCAAGTCCAGAGGAGAGCCATGAAGATGAAGTAGTTCTCTCCTACAGAGTCAGGCTGAGACAGTTTTTCAGCCTGGAGAAGGCTCTGGGGAGGCTTTTAGCAGCCTTCCAGTACCTAAAAGGGGCTGACAAGACAGTTGGAGAGGGATTTTTTACAAGGACATGCAGTGAAAGGGATGAACAAGGGAGAATGGCTTTAAACTGAAGGAGGGTAGGTTTATATTAGATGTAAGGAAGAAATTCTTTACTTTGAGAGTTTTGAGTCACATACAATCTGTTCCAAAGAGGTTGCCCAGAAAAGTCGTGAATGTCCCATCCCTGGAAGTGTTGAAGGCCAGGTTGGATGAAGTTTTTAACAACCTGGTCTAAAGGGAAGTGTCCCTGCCCATGCTGGGCATGGCAAGGTTGGAACTAGATCATCTTTAAAGGTTGCTTCCAAATCAAACCACTATATGATTTTTTAGAAAATTAAAAATAAGGACACCCTTATTATGACACAAAGTGGCTACTGTTTCTTTATTAAGATTGGAGGGTTTTTTTCATTCAGGTGTCTAGACTTACACATACTAAGCTACAAGTCCAAAATGACCTTGGCATCATATCTCTTTTGCAGAATATGAAATTTTCTTGTAAGATGCACAATTTCCCTAGTTGGGGCAAGGGCAAGAATTCAAAGTGAAAGGACAAGAATTACAAGAAAGGCAACGGTGATAGTCCTGCATAATAAGCAAACCTTCAAATTCTTATTTCAATAATTTATTTAGTGACAGCATATTTAAAATATGCATGCAAACACTAGAGTTCCTCATCATGTTCTCTTTACTTTTCTTCTTTTTTTCCCTTCCTCTCTCTTTTCTACGCAATCTGTAATTATTTTCACTTATAGCCAACAATTTCAGCTGAGATAGAATGGCCCCATTTTAACCTGAAATACAGCTCAATTGTTAGAATGTACTCAGGGACATAGGAAATGTGCGTGAGAAGGGACTTGATCCCAAGCATATGCTGTAACCATTAAATTAGCACTCTTCATCTCTGATGCATTTTCAGATCACACTTCTCAAGATGAAACCTGGAAGTCAGCACAGGCAAAGCAGCACATAGATGAACTGCACAAAGATGTGAAACCCACTAAGCCAGTTACTGGCAGCTCCATTTCCCGGCTGTCTCTAATGCAACTTAAGGTATTTTTTAGTACATACACATTTTAGAAGCCACCAGGATTAGGCAAAATGTCATGAGGTTTTGTGAGGATCAGATTAAAATGCACATACCTAAACTCTAACTCCCTTTTGGATGAGTCCTAAGTCTTCCACTCCTTTTATAAAGACAACTGCAAGAGATTCAGGCTGGGAACCTGAAAATATAGCGCTACTGTCCATCACAGCCTACATGAAACTACCGCCACAGGAAGCCTCCCTGCCAATCCAAAGCCAAGTTGTGGGAGGTTCTCTGGGGACAAGAACCTAAGAAGCTTTGGAGGAGGGGGAAGGGGGAAAAACGAAAGCCCACAAAAAAAACAAACCACAAAACCAAACACCATGATGAGAAGATTTTAGATCTTCCTGTTGGTATTAGATAGTTTTTATTCCCACAATGTCTTTTGCAAGGAGTAGAGCATTTTTCTTCATTTTAAAGCACGGATATGCTTCAAGACAAGCCTCTTTGGAAGTTTATGATATAGACACTTTATGCAAACCCTTGATGAGGATTGCTGAATATTTTCTGGCATAAAATGTCAAAATGTACAGCTAAAATATCTGTGGATTCAGGTTTCATACCTGTTGAAATAAAGGCATTCATATTTTGTTCTGCGTATGAACTCTGACAAAGTTATGCTCAGGTCCCAGCATTTCTACTGCAGAAACATATCACAATAAGAATTGTGCTTCCTTCCATTCCATTCCATTCCATTTCATTCCATTCCATTCCATTCCATTCCATTCCATTCCATTCCATTCATGCTTATTGACTTCAGCTTTAATTCCATCCCACTACTGAAGAGAAATCAAGGGGAAGGAAGAGACCTCGGAGTCCCCAAAGAAACTTTAAAATAAAAGAGAGCAGCAGGATATGTTACAATAACATTGCCTACTATGCAAACAAGAAACATGGAGAGAGATGCTTTAGTGGCATTCCATTAACACTGCAAGATCTTAAAATGCAGAAAATTGTAAATATTCTCTGTGATGTTTCAACCCCTTAGGCTACGTGCTATGTCCCTAAGAATGAAATAAAAGTCATATCTAGCATTTTCAAAACCACCAATCAAAGAAAACTGGAAAAGATACTAGAAGCCCCACCTTACTGGAGCCCGGTAAAAGGATCTTCTCCCCACCTCTGTATATTAATTTATATGTATGTTTTACCTTTCACTTCTAGTAGGATACTGAAAAGACATGATAGCCAGGCCAAGAAAGAGGCACACATTTCATCTTAAGTTACAAGTAAAATATTTAATCAAAATAATTTCAAAATGAAAATGCATTTTCTACTCTTTCTGGAAAATTATATGTCATTTTAGTTAATGCAGTAAATCACTTGTCAAAAATCAAAGTGATAGGATTTTTAGGCTTATTTTATTTGGAGGATCTGGGGAATTTTGGTGCAGGGAAAAGTTATTTTTCCTTAATGTCTTAAAGATATCCTCATCCCTGACACACTTTGCTGTCTGGAAGTTGGCACCAGCTTCCGGTATTCTCACTGCAGTCCATCTGTTGAAAAAGATACCCAGTTAATATTTAAGATATACTTTGCTACAGGTACTAGCTGTCTCCATATACACAGTCTAAAGGAGAAAAGTACATCAGTGAAGGTGAACAAAATTTAATTTCCTATGTCTTTTGACAATCCAAAGTTCATTTTGGAAAATATGTAACACACTGAAAGTAACAGTGCTACAAATGGGAAATAAAAGCAGAGAAATCTGTGAGATTTAAGACTGTGCCATGTGTCCTCCACTATCTTGTGCACCCACTTGAAAAGAAATTCCTTTAGCACAGCCTCTAGAAATCTGAGTCCCCTGTGCCAGTGACTGGAGTTGTGGCCATTTTATTTACTGTCCCTGGCTTTTTTTGCAGCTCTGTCTCTCACACTCTTTAATATGTTCCAATGAAATATGAAGCATTTATTCATGAACTTGAAGAGATTTAAAGCCCTGCAGAGACAAATAATTTAAGATCTGACAACACATCAGTAGGTTGTGTGCAGTTTTATCAATTTCTGTAAAAGCAGCACAGAAAGAGTTAGAATCACAGGACTACTTGGGTCAAACTGAAGAGCAATATGTCTAGCTATTTTGTTCAGAAGAGAAACAAACTGCAGGAAAATATTAAAGAAATATGCTACAAGAAATTGGAAACTCCCTAAAGGGAAAAAAAAAGAGCATTGTTTTATAAAAATAGTTCTAAAAAGCTGAAAAATTTTTTGCATTATTTTTTACATTATTTCCCATTTATCAAGGGACAAACAATTCTTCAAAAGCCATGGAGTTTCTCCAAACTTGAACTGAAAATTAAGGCAAAGGCAAACACACCTTCAATTGCCTATATAAAAATTAGGCAATAAAGGTGAAAGGTTAAAACAGTCAACTACTTTAGAAACTGTAATAACATTTTCTTAAAAATTAAAACCTACTGTTCTTCTCCCTTTTATTTTTTTTTTAGTAGCAGTAGTAGTAGTATAATCAATTAATTTTTTTAGTTCTTCTATTCAAATGTTAATTTAGTTAAACTATGCAGGGAAAGAATTAAGTTAGACAAGGATGGTTTGAGAGAAAAGGAGAAAAGAGAAAGATAAGCTACAAAGAAAATTGGGAGAACCAAGACTTGTTAGCTCCACACTTTTCTCCCTTTTGCTTAAAATCTGTGGAGAGCATAACAAGGCATTGCACCAGATCATGACTCAGTGTTCATCCAGCCTCAGTTTTAAACTTGAATAATTTTTATAGCTAATTTGCCCACCTTCTATTTCCAGCTGTTTTGCATTGGAGCCAGCCCACTTCTTATTTGTCCAGTGTGCCATTTCTTATTAGAGCATTGACTTACAAATATTTTCAAAACCTGAGATTCCCAAGTGTTGCTGTCCTATAGCATAGCAACATACCCCTTGCATGTCAATCACAGAAGTTTCAAGTCCTCTAACAGGTCAGCGTGATTTGAAATACCCTCTAGCTGTCTTGTTACTTGTTGGTTTGTTATTGTTCCTCCCCTGAGAGGTCTTTATTGTTTTACTATCATGTACCTTCTTTCATGATTGGTTCATTCTGTTATCTCTACCTCATGATGTAACACTTTAAAACTCTCTGCGAGAGAACAAACGGGGTCTCTCTGCTTTAGCTCCCCTTCAAGCTAACTGGCCCCTGCCCTCTCGAGGGCAGGAGAAAATAAACTTGGAATGCAGCTGACAGAGTTTCCACTCTTTTCTCCGTACCTTCCGCTGCTGGCTACAGCATGCCTACATGCTGTGAGGAGGCGTTGGGCTGTACTGGTAAACTGAGGCACGCAAACCTCAGTTACCATCTTCCCGTCGCTAGCTCACGCGGGCTCGGACCCCGTTAACCTGCAAGCCAGGCTGGGAACAGCCAGGCAGGCAGAGATTGTAACACCCAAGTTGTTTGAATTTTGTTTGTGTATAAGACAGTTCCCAAACTGTATTTTTTCTGGTACTTCTGAAACACCTGGAGGCCCAAATCATGAAGTATGACATATTTACCATGCAATGTGAGTTTACTTTCCAGATGAAGTAACTTCTATCGATCAGCCAGGGATGTGAAGCACACGAGTTGTGAAGGCGACAAAAGCTACACACTATTTCAGATCCAGCTGTGCAGCACTATAACACTGGCATTCTCAGGGGGTTTTTTAAATAGGTGAGACCTCTGTGAAAGATACACTTAAGCCTTGCTCTCTATGTTAGTTTGGCATGAATGGCAAAACAGAGCTGGCTGTTTCTACTGTTCCCACTTCTATGGCTGTTTTTGGGACAATACTACTTGTACGAATTCCTACCTGAATATAGTTTTTTAGAAAAAAAAGCTTTGTGGATAGGGAACATTACATGCCCTCAGCTCTGTACAACTCTTTTGTTTTACAAAAATAGATGGTTTTGCCAAAGTCCATACCTCTTCCAGTCAGCCGCTCGACTGAAGCAAACGAACACATAGTCCATGGAGAAATGTCAGTAACAAAGCTGTTTCCTCCAGATGCAGGACTTTCATTGATGCTGTGACATGGTCAGTCAGAAAGATTTTAATCTTTCTGCAATTACAAAATTCCTTCCTTTTCCCTTCACATTCCTTTTCTCCCAATTTTAGTGGTAACATACTAGTGGTCAGTGTCAACTGTAGAAATCAGCTAATTAGATCAACAATTACTATGAACTGGTGGATGTTCAGACTCAAGTTTTCTCTGTGTACAGACTACTTTTCAAAAAACTGTTATAAATTCAATTATCACAGATTCTTTTTGAATGTTAGCATACATAAGGACTCCAGCACATGGAATTCTGCTTCTTTATAGATTCACGGAACAAAGCACTTTATAAGTTGCTTTTCTATAGGGAGCTGTGGAAGAGGGGAGGAGAGAATAGCAAAACATAGCAAGATCCAAAGCAGTTATGAAATATTTATCTTTCTTCTGTTATACATTAGAACAACTGGGTCTGACTGATGTATAATGTATTCAATCCCACCAAACTAATACCCAAAGACTTTAGAATGAAGCAATAACATAGAGTCAATTGCTGTGCATTGCTTCATTTTATTTGTAAGTTTGCATTTCTGTCCCTCCCACCACCACTCTAAGACAATAGATGCATTAAAAAAGAGGGAAGAATCTGATGCCTGTTTCAGCATCCAAGGGATTTTTCCTCCCTGCCCTCCAGCGAGACCCCGTGAGAGCAGCAGGCTGGGAGCCTGCTCTGCGCATGATTCCTGGACCACTGCCGTTGCCTTGCCAACGCAAAGGGAGAACTCAGGGCTTACATTGGGCATTTCAATGCAGTGACCCACTTACTGTCTGTCAACAAATTCACTGGGACAATAGTGAGTGTAACACATTACAGAGATTAAATCCCAGGGACTGAACTACAAAGATGTCTGGAAAAAAATCTTTGTCAGTTTGAAAAGCCAGAACACTATAAACAGAGTTAATGGTAATGTTTTAATCCTCCAATGTATTTGTTGCTTTAAAGGAGAAATTTCTATCATGATAATCTGTATCCATTATTTGTGTATTTATTTTTTAACTAGGTTCACGAAACTGAGTCAATATTGCCATAAGAGTAATAGCTTTTGTATATTGCATTCTTGGCTAGAGTTGAGCAGAATTAAGACCTAAAAACCTTCTTTCAAGCCATAAGAATGTAATGGTTAATTTAGAATATATTTGTACAGATGGTCATTGTAGGAGCAAATCGTTACAAAAACCCCCACAGTGATTTCTGCAAGACAGTTAGATCATGGATTTATATTTAAAAATTAACTATGTACAGGCTAGTTACAGGTTTCCTATTCAAATCTGCCCCTTTACAGATATATCACTGCAGGCATGCTCAAAATCTTCCCCCTTCCTTCATTTCCCAGTTTCCTTCTGTTCTTTTCATTCTCTGCAAATAGATTAATCTAACATAAATAATTTGCTTAAAGAGACTGGCAACTACCAAGAGAACTAAATATACATAATGGCATATTACCAAACACAAAAAATACATGTTTTATATACGGTTACCTACATTCTTCAGTTTCTTAGCAATATCACCCTGTGACTTTAATTGAAAGTCCACAATTTTTTTTAAATGCATGTGTCACCAGTTACCAAACGGAATTATCTGAGGAACCATGCAGTGAGCAAAAAATAGCTGCAGCCTTCTGCAGTATCTGTAGAACAGGCTATTTTTTAATCCAACCAAGGTTTATTAATATGTTTACTCCTAATATTTTGCATACTTCTATTAGTTGTCTGGCTATATGAACCCATATTACAGCAATTAGATGTTACAAAAATTCTTGGTTTGGATTGTTTCTCCATCACCTACCTCTGGCAGAAATACCTTTCTGATTAACACCTAAGAGTGGGTATTGCTTCACATCCTGAAACCGATATTTCCAAACCTATGTGGCTTGCAGACACCCATAGTTTCTGTATGACATTTTTTTTAAATTATTTTCAGGAGGTGTGGGGGAATGCAAATATTCCTTATGCGTTATTACTGATACCAGACAAACTTAAAGGTGAAAACTTTAATCTAGAAAATTCAGCATAAGTGAGTGGTAAAAACTGCAATTCTAGATCATATATAATACCCCTGGAGTATCGTCTAATGGTTCAGCTAGTTGAGAGATATGGTGAACCACACACCATGCTTTCTTCAAGCGTACTTCCAGCCACCTTTCCCATGCACATTCTTTATATTCCACACTACTGACCAGTCAGTCCTTCCTCTGGGCTCTTCCAGCTTTATTTCTTACCACGAAATTAAATTCCAAATCTGTCATATCTTTAAAAGGCTCCCTAGGCCCAAGCTACTGTGCCATGCAAAAGTGAAATAGGGCCTCTTCTTTCTATCTCCCTGGAGGGTTATATTTGTTTATAATCTTGTCTTGTTCCACACAGATTTGAATTCATGTCTGCATTTGCTGTTTAAAATATCAGAATATTATAAAACCACGTAAGTTAAATTCTTTAAACAATGCATATTTTATCAAATCCATAAGCTCTCGTTCTTCACAGATACTACATACCAGTAATAAAGATACACAACTGTGTTGATTTTCTCTTTCCACTCTTTACCCCTCTTCCTTACACTCAACTTCTTTCAGATGTAGGAACTTGCATTATTATGCCAATATTTTCCAATGTAAAACACTTTTTTATTTACTAATTTCTCAAAATCAATTATTAAGGATGCATTTGGCTATGCATGGTGTCCCTCCAGGCTGCAATCTCTAAAGTTACAGCCAAAATACCTCCCACTATTCCAAAGAGTGAAGTTAAAGGAAAATATATTAACTTGCCCCTGGGGGTGGGAAATCTAACAAGCTTTTCTCTCAACAACTTTATTTCTTTTAGGATTTACAGGAGGGACTTGAAAATGGCAATGTGACAGGCATAATCTCAGAGGTGTGCTCTTTGAAGCATTCCTAAAAATTCCTTCAGACTTGTTCCATTAAATTTGTGATACACACACATACACTCGGAGATTTGCTGTGTCTGTAGAATAAATGCAGTCAGGAATATAGTCCAGGTGTGCTGGGCCTCTCCTACATCTCTGCAAAACAGGACATAGAAAGAATCACCCTGAACTGACTGCATCTTATGGAAACCCTATGGTGCCTTTGTGAAGAGGGAATATCTGCTGATTTACCAAATGCTCACCATGATTTCCTGTTCCTGGCAGCTCTATAAGAATCTGTACAGCCCAGTCTGCTGTTCTTGATAGCAGGACATATGAACCTTCCAGTTTCCCTCTGCTGCCCACACCAAGCAATCTGCTTTGTATCTGCCAGTCACTAAAAAGTTTCTCCTCAACACATCCTTAAATGAGAGTCATGGTGAGAGAATGATTTCAGCATTCTTGCCTCCCTGGAAGTGAAGCTTTCCAAATGCTGTCAATGACAAATTGGGAGAAAGTACTACTTCAACTTTCTCTCCACTTTTCAAACCACATCTGGAAGGGGAAAATGAGACTCTACCACATGCTGTTAGGTAGTCCTCCCTTCCACAAATCTGGCCTTTCCTCCTAGTCATCAGCTTAGGGAAAACTCCCAGCAGATCTCAGTCCAGTGCCCCCCATCTCCATGAGAAACCATTGCAGAATACTTTCAATGGTAACAGATGACTCCTGACACTATGCTGCATTTCCCAAAGCCGAAGACTGAGGGCAGCAAAAATGAGCGAATTCGATCTTTTGTACCACGGGAACCTTCTATGACTCATTGCACATGCTGCACTTGGCTTTTGGCAAGTATTACCAAAGAGCAGCCTTAGCAGTGGACTATGCTAAAGTTGCTGCTCAAAGAAAAGCAATGCTTTTGCATAATGTTTTTACCAAAATTAGTGTGCACATCCTATGCAGCACTGCAACCTAGATGGTGGTACTAGATAGCTAGAGAACCATGACTGTGACAATGATCAACTCCCAGCTGACCCTGAAATGGTGCAGGATCTGCTTCTCCAGCTGGATCCCTGCAAATCTAAGGAGTCTGATGGGATTCTTTCTAGAATCCTGACAGAGCTGGCTGATGTCATCACAAAACCTCTCTGGATGATTTTGTGCAGTCTTGGGAACCCGGAGAGGTCCCAGCTGACTGGAAACTGGCAAACATTGTCCCAGTTTTCAAGAAGGGTGAGAAAGAGAACTACACTACAGGCTTGTCAGTCTCACTTCAGTGCCTGGTAAAGTTAGGGAGAGGATCATGCTGGTAAGTATTGAAAAACACCTGAAAGACAACACAGTCACTGGTCACAGTCAGCACGGCTTCATGAGGGCAAAGTCCTGCTCATCAGACCTGATTTCCTTTTATGACAGGGTAACCCAACAGTTGAGGAAGGGAAGCCAGTTGATGTGGTCTTTTTTGATTTCAGTAAAGCTTTTGACACTGTCTCTCACAGGATCCTTCTGGACAGAATGTCCAGCTCACAGCTGGATAAACACACCGTGTGATGGTTGAGCAAATGGCTCACAGGTTGGGCACAAAGGGTTACAGTGAATGGGGTGCCATCAGACTGGCAACCTGTCACTCATGGGGTTCTGCAGGGCTCTATCCTCGGCCCAGTGCTCTTCAACATCTTCATAAATGACTTGAATGCAGGACTAGAAGGGATACTGAGCAAGTTCAGAGATGATAAAAAACTGGGAGGAGCTGCTGACTCTGTTGAAGGCAGGGAGGCCCTGCAGAGAGGCCTTGGTAAAGTAGAAGGCTGCATAATCACCAACCACAGGAAGTTCAATGAGGGAAAGTACCAGATTCTGCACCTGGGATGGGGCAGCCCTGTATGTACAGTACAGACTGGGGAATGAGACACTGGAAAGCAGTGCTGTAGAAAGAAACCAAAGGGTCTTGGTTGATGACAAATTGAATCTGAGTCATTTTGCCCTGGCAGCGAGGAGGGCCAACCATGTCCTGGGGTGCATCAGGCACAGCCTTACCAGTTGGGCACTGGAACAAGCTCCCCAGGGAAGTGGTCACAGCACCAAGCCTGACAGAGTTCAAGAAACATTTGGTCAAGGCTCTCCGGCACATGGTGTGACTCTTGGGGCTGCCCTGTGCAGGGCAATGAGTTGGACGCAATGATTCTTGTGGGTCCCTTCCAACTCAGCTTATTCTGTGATTCTGTGATACAGGGCTATGAGTTTATGGGAATTTGTCAGCTAGAAGCAGGCATAGCATTTTCTGTCTGTTTTTTGCTGTTGCCTGGGGGAATTGTTGCAGTCCTTGAGGCTTCCTCTCTGGCTAAAGTCTCAGTGCCAATGCCGCCCCCGACAGCTTTGCACAGATCCAATATAACTGCTACAGAAACGCCTTCTAGCTGAAAAGGGGTTTTGGTTTTCTTCTCTCAGCTTCTTGCTTCAATAGCAAGTAGCAGGAGTAAAATATTATGTAGATATGATATCACATTCCCTAAACACAGAATAAAAGATGGAGACCCTCCTGTCCTAACAACTCCCTCTGTATGTTAAACACTTCCAACCTGTATAGTTACCTAATTTGCCAGCCACTGACAATTCCAGCAGCTATCCACCCTCTCACTCCATGTAAGACCATACAGTTTTGTCAGCGACCCATCAGGTGTACTCCACTATCCAGGTCCTGCAAGTACAGATCTTCACTGAATAATGACCTAACACTACACACTAAGTCTCTGCCCACCCACTGCATTCTACTCTGCCCCTAGATACAAAGATTCCAATTACACATCCTGAGTAGCCCTGTTATTACCTGCTTTAGAAGCCAGGAAATCCATTCTTCAAATGAAAGGAACTGCCAAAGGACAGCTAGCCTTACTATCATAAAATAGTTAACTGTATAGGACTACATTAATTGTCATCAACTGTAAAGGCTTGAAAATCAGGCCTCCACATGACACTTAAAACATGTTTGTCTTTTTGTTTTGCCTTTGTGTGTAGGCTTTGTGTTTTGTTTGTTTGTTTTCTTTTTTTTTTGTTTTTTAACAAGTCTTCTATTCTTTCATTTTTTATTTTTGTTCTGGAGCTTTCAGAATGCATCCACTTCACATTTTCAAGATGCCTCATTTTTTTATGACATTAAGACTGATATTTTCCTTTAATCATTATACTTAGTCCTTGGAAATTTTGAAAATCTAAGCAGATGTGCCACACAACTTCAGGCAACAGACACCTTATGTGCTGCATAGCTGTTCAAAATTCCCTCATGCCAAAAACCCTCTTCATTCTTGTCTTGGTTTGAAAGACAGGTGTCTGCTAAGGAAGGCAGGAGCCTCCCTTGAAATGAAAAATGCAACCCCCTTCCCTCCGAATTATTATAATTTTGAAATTAGGGGCTTTCAGGCAAAGATATGAGGAATAGGAATAACAGTTCTTTACTACTATATATATATATATATGTATAACAAGGCACACAAACAACAATAACTATGGCAGTAACAGCAAACAGAACCAGTAACCCAGTGCCAGCCTCCTCGGCTCCAGGCCCTTTCCCCGTTGGTGCAGTTACGGTCACAGCCGGCAGCGGCGCTGGCAGCTCCCGGTGAGCAGGGCGGGTGCGGTGGCTCCCCCTGGGCAGGCGATNATTCTTCTGTTCTTTCATTCACCAATGGTAATAAATAATGGTAATCATTCATTTCTTCCAGACAAGTTCACCCTCAGATCTACCTGGCTTTGCTGAACAGTGGAGCGTGAGAAAGCTGCAATCACTTTCCATTTTCCTCTTTCCTAATTTCTGTTGATAAGGAATACCAACATACAACTGTGCTCTATGCCTGCTGCTAGCACAGGAAACTTTATTGATCTGTTCTACTTCATGACTCTGAACTACAATGTTGCTCCATAACAAAGGCAAATATAGTACAAAATGCATTTTTTTCCTCAAAATATATTCTTGAAGGTCTGTTCATCATAATTTATGTGAATTGAGAAAACCAAACTATTTTTCAAAACGTTACATACTCTGCTTTTCTAACAAATACAGTATAGTTATATTAAAAAAATAAGATAGTTATTGCACAGCTAGTACAATCTACTATGACTATAAGGCCAAGATTACAGACTTAAATTACATTTATTTTTAAGCACATTTTGGTACTACTTCACCTGTCTCTAATCAGTACTCAGAAAAGCACTGTTTCATGTCTAAAACAAGCCATGTTTACTGCTTTTTCCACCAGTATATCTCTCCCCCACAAAATAGCAGTGTTTACTTATGGGTAAAATGTTTGCTATGTATTTATTCTGGTTTTGGCTGGGGTAGAGTTAGTTTTCTTCCCAGTGGCTGGTATGGGGCTGTATTTTGGATTTGTGCTCAGCACAGTGTTGATAACACAGAGATGTTTCTGTTATTGCTGAGCAGGGGTTACACAGAGCCAAGGCCTTTTCTGCCTTTCATACTGCTGTGCTGGGGAGGAGACTGGGGGTGCCTGGGAGGTTGGGAGGGGACACAGCCAGGAGAGGTGACCCAAACTGACCAAAGGGATATTCCAGCCCAAATGACATCATACTCTGTATATAAAGTGGGGAAAAAAGAGGAAGGGGGGGATATTTGGAATTATGGTGTTTTCCTTCCCAAGTCACTGCTATGAATGATGGGGGCCTGCTCTCCTGGAGATGGCTGAACACCTGCCTGCCCATGGGAAGGAGTGAATTAATTCCTTGGTTTGTTTTCCTTGTGTGCATGGCTTTTGCTTTCCCTATTATTGTCTTTATCTCAACCGATGAGTTCTCTGGCTTTTACTTCCCCTGATCCCACTGGTGGGGGAGTGAGTGGGCAGCTGTGTGGGGCTTGGTTGCTGGCTGGGATTAAAACACAACAGCACATCACAAAATAAAGAAAGCATTACACTTATTAATAAAAATTTAAAAAAACCAAACCACCAAGTTAGAAAGCCCTTTCAAACTTCTTAAGAAATTGCCATAAGATTAGGTAGAATTTTGAAGAGAAAAATCTCTTTCCAAAATGTTTGAATTAATAAATACAATTTCATAGGTTAATATCAAATTTGTAAAAATTAATGCAAATATTTTCTTTTATTAAAAAGAAAAAAAAAAGACTGGAAGTAATTGGAAATATGCTTCCATGGACTGACCTAGTATTATCATTAATCCTCTCTAACAAGCTAACTGTACTACTACAATTTCTGACTGGATATTGAAGATAAAGTTCCATCCACTTTTTCCCAACCCACATACTAGACAGTCTATACTTCAGGAAACTTTATATTCTACACTTCATCTGTTTAAATTGCAATAAGCCCTTCCTGCCTACTTTTGTATCTAGGGAAGCCTATAATAGTTTGACATTGCTTTCAGTCATTCTAAATGCAACATTTGTTGTCTGAGGGCAGAACTGCTCTTCAGTGTTATTCAACACATTAGTGGCAAACACTAGGTCCATCATGTGCTTTGACATTATAAAAAAATACCAAAGGCTGAGGAATATTCTTATTTATCACAGAAAAAAAAAATTAAATAAGAAGAAAATAAAACTGACCTAGCATTTCAAATTCTTTGGAAGCATGTAAATGAAAACAAGAATAGGGCCCATGCATGCTGGAAGTGTCACCCGCACTGTCAGAGCCTCCACACAATCCATAACCAATTGATGAAATATATAATAAATGTAATTTTAAGGATAACTTTTTCATTGAAACCAATAAGGCCAGAGATTTGCTTTTGTAATGAAACTGCTGAGATTTTGTTCATATCACATGATTTTTGGAGCTGCTGCTTAAGAGGACTTCAAACTTGCAACAGAGCGAGGGACATGCAGAAGACTGGTTATTTCAACAACTAATCTAACTGTACATCTTGTTAACAAACAGCAGTGTTAAAGAAGGGCTATAAACAGCATTTAAACAAGATGGCTTGAATAGCAGAAATAAATCTTGCTGTAACAGTGCAGAGCTCACCACAGTGTATTCTTCCCACTAAGAAAAATTAGATGGTAGTGCTTACAGTTTTGGGGAGAGACTGGATGTGACATGATGGGACCACATCCCATGCACCATGGAGGAAGATGCTCAGAAACTCTCTGTGCATATACCAAATATATTCAAAGAAAGCAGATATATTTAAGAAACAGTATTTTGAGTATATTTCTATTAAGTTAGGCCTGTTAATTTTCAGCCTGAAATTTTCTTTGTATTTGGGGTTATACTCCATCATGTGATAAAACAAGGTCTAAATTTTTTGCTGCCAAAGACAGAAAAATTTTGTCATAATTTCAGTAGCTGAAAACATTGCAATCACCTTCCAAAAAAAATATAGCCATTCATCAGAAGAAAATGCATATTTTTTAAACAAACCAAACACAGGCTTATTTATCTCTGTTGGGTATCACTTCTGTAAAATGAGTAAAAAAAGGCATTAATCTCTAGTAGAGATATATCCATCCTGAACTCTCCATATCACGCTATAATCACTAAGAAATTCAGGTTTTTTGAAGGGAATGAAGTTAACAACTTTCTGAACTGTTCCTCCCTTTGGCATGCTGTACAGACATCCACCATATGTACATCACAGCACTCTGCCTTAGATTATGTCACTGCTAAAAATCAAAGGTCTGTCACTCTTAATTTTAACAACACATATGCCATATGCATAATGAATGCAACTCCTTTAGTTGTGCTCATTTAAATAAAATGTTTGATTAGAAATTAAGGTGGGACAGGAAAGAATCTTCAATTACACTGCATTTCACCTTTAATAGCAAAGAACATTTAATGCCTGCAATTAATTTATTTATTTACAAATTAGTAAGTATTCCATGGCATACTTCATCTTGCTTTAATATCTGGAGAACTCAACTGAGATTGCACTGTAGAATTGTAAATTGCCACCTATTAAAGCAATAAACAAGTCATAGAATGAGTGGAAGAAATGAAAGTTTATGTATGTCCTGTATTGCTTTTCCCAAATGGGAAATCAAGACACAATGTATTACAGTAAGATTTTTCAGGGTCGCAAATAATTTTGTAGTAATTTCTGCAAGTCAAACTGAAAAATATAAATGATACAGATAACGCATTTCCGATATTTCATATCTCAATCCAGAATCTCAGATGATGTCCCAGTAATTTTCACAAAACATTATCTCTGAAGAAGTAACTTACAAGTTACTGGCTGAAAGAAGAGCTTACTTTTTAATCCAATAACATAACTTTTAATACCTTCATTATTTCATAACAATTTCATTCCTCAGAATTACCAAGCTTGATGGAAATCATTGCTATGACATATTTTCTTTTTGTAATTGTATACTCTTACTGAGAATCATAAAATCATAGAATATCCAGAGTTGGAATGGTCCCACAAGGATCGTCAAAGTCCAGCTTCTGTCTCTGCACAGCACCATCTCCAAGAGTCACACCATGTGCCCAAGAGCATTGTCCAAAAGCTTTTTGAACTCCGTCAGGCTGGTGCTGTGACCACTTCCGTGGGGAGCCTGTTCCAGTGCCCAACCACCCTCTGGGTGAAGAACCTTTTCCTAATAACCAACCTAAATCTCCCCATACACAGAGAATTTATGTTTGTACCTACTGAAGATGTACACTGCTCAGGCTAACTCAAGGTCTTTGATTTTATTTTTGAGGGGTGTTTTTTTTCCTGTTACTACCCCATTTGTTGAAAGGCAGTTGTTGGTATTCTGTAAAGGTAGTACACTAAGGCAATTGTTTTGATAACCAGTTTATCCAAGTAAGTGCTCTCCCTCAGAGAGCCCTGGACATAGAGTATATTCATTAAGAAATTTATTTCATTTTCCCTAGATATTTGTTTTCACCCACATTAACATTTTCATGCTTCTGTTGAAGGAGTTTCATAATCCAGTTTCACAAACTGAACACTACCATCTTAGTACTGCTTTCTTTATATGTTAAAATAGATTAAGATGACTAGGGAGAGTTCACTAACATAAGTATAATCTTATTAATTTTGTCTGCATACTCCACCTTTCGTTTACAAAAAGTGAGACAGTCTCCCATGTACTGAATACAAATCAGCCAACTTTTGGTTTCAGTGTCCATTACCATTACAGTTGCAAGTATCCTGGCTAACTACCCATCTTATTAGCTCAAATATATAAAACAACTAAACAAAAGCACTTTGTTCTGGGAGGAATACAGCTGACTGATCTAATATTTTTCCTCCTATGTCCTTTTGAAAAAATATTAAAAATACTTTAAATTATGTGATTTTTGAAATTTTTTTTCTCTCAAATACAATTAGAAAGCTCAAAAATAGCACGGTCCTGTTGCTTACTTTACCACCATTAGGTGGTAATTAAAGTTGTAAGATAGCAATTGGAAGATTTTGCTAGAGGTTTTTTGTATTAATAGATACTGAAAGACTGTGTACTAAATACAAAATCATTAAAATATACAGCATTGCCTGTCTTCTCCATCTTGATAAAATATTATATCCTTGTGAACTAGCTTTAGAATTTAGTGTTTTGTTGGCCATAAACTATCTAGATAAACTAAATCAGTTGTGGTCTTCAGCGCACTAACTGTACAAATAGGTGGCCATTATCAGGAATATAAATGTATGATAAACTAAAGAGAAGGAACATAAAGAGCAACTAAGCATGCAGAATGATGTTCTGGCCTAAAGAAGCTGAACTGATAAACCTTGAACCAATGTCAGAAGCACAGAGACTACTAGGGTACATCATCGGCAGTCTGGCCCACAAAATCCTTTATTCTTCTACAGAGAAGGAGGGTTGATTCCATTCATTTTCAAGCTGTGCAGTTCACCAACTTGGAAACACAAGAGTGAAATGGAGATAACAAGCTAAAAGACAGTATTTCACTAGATGATAGCTCTGAATAAATTAAAGCATAGCTGGTAGCAACAAAATGAAAAAGGTTTGTATTTCTGCACTACCCTGATACTGAGGAACCTAAGAAGCTTCATTTAAAGTTCTGTTTCCTATACATTTGTCCTTAAATAAGAATAGTATCGAAATACCAGAAAACAATATTTTAAAGTTTAAAGAAACTGGCCTCAGGCATTATATTTTTGCAGTATGAAAAACCTCCAGAACTACAGACTGCTGAGAGGTTTTCTTTAATAATATGGCTATTATTACTTTGAATATTCATACCTATTTTTGAACCTCCATGTGCTGCTAATAAGCAGTATCTGCTGAATATATCTGTAGGCTGAGTAAATGAGATACAGAGTACTTATTAATCACACCACTGCCACTGAGGATGTAAAAAGGCTTAACTGATACCAGCTCTAAATACATACTACAGAATCATCTCCATAAGCTGCCTGAAAAAATTTCCAAAATGTCAGACATTAGGGCAGATGTTTGCCCTCTACATATATATAAAAGCCCAATTCTCCCTCTTTTGGTACATTATATTTACAACAGCTTTGTTGGATTGTACAAGAAATACAGGACTGGATAACAGAAATTTGGATATTTTATTCTCTAAAGTAATGAAATTGTATACTGATACGAGTATTTGTCAAACATTATGTCATAGAGAAACCTAGTTTCAGTTTTAATGCAAATGATTGCCTATTATGAAATGAGAGCACACTGAATTAGTCATTTCCATTAAATCTATGAAGTAGAATTGCCTAGCAACCAAGAAAATTAATTCAGAGATTAAAATAAACACTGTGTCACTGACAGAACAACTGCTATTCTACCCCAATAATCCTAAAGACACTTAGAAAAGAGGTGTTTTCCTAATTATTCTTAAAAAAGGTAAAACAAACAATTTCATGAAATGAGTCAAAATGGACAAAGAATAAAAACAAAGAGTCAAAGCAACTGCATAAAGCAAATGCAAATAATTACCCTCTTTTTACATAACATCATTAAAATGAAAGTTATTGAAAATTTTTCATACTCTGACAATGGTGAATAAATTGTTGTGGAAGTTTCTAACATGTTTTCCCACTTACAAAGGAGAAATTTGTTTCATTATATTCATTCTATGCAAGTATTCTATATTTTAGTACTTACTAGTTTAATTTATTATAGAATTTATGACCATACTTACCTGAAAAAATTCTGTATCATTACTACCCACTTTTACCCCTAATCAAATTATTCTTAATTATACTTCTGTAGGGAAGCTTTTAAATTATACAGTTTATCACACTGAGATTGTTATAGAAAAAAAACCAGAAATGTTAACAGATTAAGGGCAGTGAGGATGACTGCAATAATTTAGTTTAATGACTGCTACCTATTGCTTGTTGCATCTGGGCCATTGTGTAATTCATTGTCCCTGAAGGACCACAAAAAGCCTAGTAAAATTATCCCTTTAGAAATAAAACGACCACATCCTGTAACAACACTGAAGTCTATCACCTTGGCAGGGTATTAGATTAGAGGAATGATTACAGATCAGTGATTCTGGAGTGACAGTACTTTCATACCTCTAGTAGGAGACAGTCCATCTTCCCAGCTGGAGGTACAGAGTTAGTATGGAGTCAAAAAAAAAAAAAAAAA